>JPJV01003762.1:0-19650 GCA_000750745.1 Pseudogymnoascus sp. VKM F-4281 (FW-2241)
GGGGGGGGGGGGTTATCCGGCCCAACAGCAACAGCGCCATAATGGCCCATTCCACAGCGCCCATGGCAAAGTGTGGCGGCGTTGTTCTGGTTTGGGGCCATATTGGGAAATTAGGCTGTTGTTGATTGAGATGACGGGTGGAGGCGGAGTGGAGAGATAAGTGGAGGGACCGTGGGCGGATAGTGGAGGGTAATGGAGGGAAATGGAGGGAATGGAGGGATAGTGGCAGGCACCAACCGAGTCTAACTGGATGTGAACGATGTAAACCATGTAAACCATGTAAATAGTAAATCCCATGTACTATGTAAACCATGTAAAGCCAATGGCGAACGCGGAGGAAGCGGAGGAAGCGGGAGAAAGAGCGAGGAACGAGGGAAACGGGCGCAAAATGGACGGCGAAGGGTCTGCCATCCGCCGCGCCGAGGGGCGAAATGCGAAATGCATTGCTGAGGCAGGTACAGTACAGTACATTATTGGTACTATTCTGTCCCCCGTCCCACTAAAGTACAGCGCTGGTCTCACACACGCACATGCGCATGCACATGCAGTCCAACGGTTTGTCTCTTGTCGGCAGAAGGACAAACGGACATTCTATGTACGCGTTGGCGGCTACAGTACCTGTTGTCAGCTACAGTACCTGTTGTGTGTCGCGTGAGGAATTGTCGTGTTATATTCTTTTGATCAATCGTATAGCTCTTATGGCCTCATTGTTCGTCGTGAGCGTCGTCAGCGTCGTCAGCGTCGTCAGCGTCGTTGGCGCTGGGAAACAGTTAGCAGACACTAACATGGCAGTGACAGTGACAGTGACAGTGACAGTGACAGTGAATGCTGGAGACTGTCAAGTCACTATTAAGTTGTGATGTGCGTGCTTATCAGAATAGCTGCTGACTAATCCCCATTTTTCTCTCATTTCAGGGATCAAGGGACGTGCTGCCATCCCATACTAAGTACTGTATCCCATACTGCAGTAACATTGGACAAAGGATCACAGACGCCGCACTACCAACGAACTAGACCCCAGTGGCGGGGCTAATTATACTCCAGGAATCAATATAAATCCAATCTAGACCTCAGCCACACCCACAAGCAAAAGCAACACAAATCCGCCGAAATACTATAGTATGCACAGGACAGGGCAAAACCAGTGAAATGCCGCCAATCCCGGCGCAACCCATCACAGCCGGCATCGAGCCATCCAGACCCCGTCTTGGCTACAATACGAGGTGCTACGCCGCATTACGTGGTGTGGTGTGGTGTGGAGTGGTGTATAGAATCTACCAACATTCCATCCTCCCATCCTCCCATCCTCCCATTCCATTGCTTCAAACATCATCGCCGTCACAGTCATACACCGGCCATCAGAGTCACCACAGACACACCACCACTGCACTACCTAGTTGATAGGTAGCAAACTGTCACAAAACCAAATACTGAAGCCCAACCAGTAGTTGTACATCCAGCTCTCATTTCTCACTCCCTAACTCCCTACTCTACTTCCTACTCCCCTCCAATTAATCCATCGACCCCTCTCTCTCCCGTATTTCTGCTGGTACAGTAAAGACAAAGAATAATGTAAAGGGCTAAAACCTTCACAGACAAGAAAAATAATCACCCTTCCACCTTCACCACCTCTTAGTATCACACCAGCAACGGAAACTATACAAATATGAGCCTCCGCCAACCTGATCCTATACAGTGCAATCCCCTTCCGTGAAAACGTCCCCGCCCACGCCTGAAATAAGAGACGACGATGCAGAGCCGATGAGAACAGATGATCTTGTCAGTTGGCAATGACCAGCACCAATGCACCGAGAAAGCTGAACACGAGCCCATTAAGCGGCGACACACGGTGGGCTGCCTTGCCTGTGACAACACTCGATGTTGGTGGAGAGACGCCTGGAGCATAGTCAGTATGAGAACGTTACTACGTACGGTATTGGGAAACATACTTGTGTTGGTAGGTGTGCCAACGGTGCTATTGTTCAAGACGACCGAAGAGGTCACCGTGACATTATGCACTGGAGCCAAAGTGGAGGCCGGGCCAGTATGCTCAGTGGTTGCAGTGGCTACAGAGGCTACAGTCTCAGTGGCGTTATGGAGGAAATGGCCGGGAGCCACGCTGTGGTCCTGGCCGTGGGCACCCTCGCTATCGTCAAAGTCGATGCCGTGGTCAATGCGGAACTGCGGGCTGTAGTTGACCCCGCCACTGGAATCTTTGATCTCCAGGTTGTAGGTGCCTTCTTCGAGATTCTCGTTCGGATACCAGGTGAATGAGTTGCCGGAAAGTCCATCTGTTTGCAGCAGGTCAGCACATTCAATTTCAAAGCAAAGCCTCGGAAAGGGAACTTACCAGCAATGGTGTCGACCAGGAGTTGGTTGGATGGCGCGCCATTCTTGAGTTGCAAGCTGACCACGCCAGTCGCACCCTGCCAGGTGATTGTGAATGGGTTGTCGAAGGTAATACCGCTATAGTCGGAGTTGGTGAGCATGACCTTCGCGGCGATCATGGCAAAGGCAGAGCCTAAAACAAGGACCTGCAAGAAATACATCTTGATAATCAAAGTGTGTTTGGATGCGTTGCTGTGGGTGTTAGCTGCTATAATGCAGGGATTGTTCAGGCTTTCCTGGCAGATTGATTGTGGTTTACAGAAGGAGAGGTGAATTCTGGTGAATATAAATCGCGTGGAAGTGAAGTTTACTTACTGAGAATATAAATTGTATCCGTCGTCCCAAAAGTTGAGAATAAAAACTTAAGATGTCTGGAAAAGAAGAAGATGTTGAAGAAGAATCAACAGAGGCGAAGGAGAATCAGAAGCAGAGTTGTTTGTTGACAAGAGCGCGTCGTTGCTGCTGAAATGGGAAGTTGCGATGTTGTGATGTTTAGGGGGGGGGTACGGAAGGGGCGATTGTTGAGATATGAGAAGGAAGGAACGACTGTACAACTGTCACACGAATTCACGAATTCACTCTTGCACCGCCAAACCTTTGTTTACAAGACTCAGAACTGTTGGATATCCCCCACGTGATTGGTTTGATGTCTTATTCTTTATGATAGATCACCAACCCCTATATTCCACGCGTCAGTCACGTGGACTCTATATCTCTATATTTCCACCATGATTATTTTAAAAGGCAATGCACCTTCTCAGTCACTACTCTATTATAACATAAATTCAATGATCTGTTGTCTCAGTTCAGCAACGTAGGATTATATAGAGGGTATATACGACGCCAAACTAATCGTTACACGATACACTAACACACACGGCCCCCATCTCTCACAGCAACGGACCACTCATCCCCATTCCCTGGCCCCCCGACCCCGCCGCCTCCAGCTTCGCCACCAACTTCTTCATATTCGTCCACTCCTCGCTCCGCGAGCTCTCCTTCCCACCCAAGTCCGGCCCAACCTCAAACACCGTCAACTCGCCATCAATCCCACCAGTCGCAAGACGCTTCCCCTCCGTCTCCTCCCACGCCACACGATTCAAGCTGCGGCTGAACTGGCTCCTCGCACCCAGTCGTGGCTTCGTCTGCAGACGCGCGCAGGGCACTTCCGTATCGACATTTAGGTCCCAGACCTCGACGAAGCCTGCGCCGTCGACGAGCGAGAAGACGCCCGGCTTGCTCGGCGACCACGCAGCATCATACACGACGTCCTCGCGCACAATGTCCAGTAGTGGCGCCACCACCTGTGCCTCGCCTGTGATACCAGTTGTGGCGGTGGCAGGAGCGCGCATACGCCACAGCTTGACGCTCCAGTCGAGGGAGCTTGAGAGCACGAGGTCGCCAAGGTCGATGGGGCCGCGCGCGGGGTGGAAGCTGAGGGACATGACTGGGGCGGCGTGGCCGCGGTAGCTGACGCGCTGGTCAACGCCGGCTTTGGAGCCAGCGCGGTCGTAGCGGTGGCAAGGGTATATGGTGCCTTCTTCGGAGCCGACGAGGAAGTAAGTTGGGTCCGTTTGGGGGAATGCCATGCAGGTTGGGCTTAGATCTTCGGTCTTGGCGGGCGGGGGGGTGGTGAGGGTGAGAAGTTCCTGCGGTTGGGTGAACATGTCGACGGACCAACCGCAAACAACGCCGTCGGTGGAGCAGGAGAGGATGTTGTTGGCGTTTTGGGTGCCGACGATGTCGACTGAGTATACTGGATGGGTATGGCCAGAACCGGTCAAGGGTGTCTTTTGAACGGGTGCTGATTTTGCTCGTGTATCCCATAGTAAGACTTGCCCACTGTAAGCGCCACCAATAATAAGATTGGGGTGGAACGGCGAGAATTTGGCTGTGAGGACATCTGACTGGGCGTGGAACACAAACTCCGGTCGGTCGTGTAGATGGGTATTCCATACTTGGACAAGTCCGTCTGGGTCGTGAGGCGCTGAGGGGTTTTTCGTATATGAGGCTAGCACTAGTTCTGGAAATTTGGGGGAGAAGTTGATTGAACTAATCATCCTCTTCTTCGACCACCTCTCATCGTAAAACTGGGCTACTTGCTTCACCTTGCGGCGACCTTTACCAGCAACATTGTCATTCACGTCGTCTTCGTCATCCATGCCAAGGCTGTTATTGTGTGCGTAGTCTGCCAGGACATCATATTCTTGGTCCAAGGCTCGCTCGATAACCTTGCACGATCTCTCCAGGAAATCTTGGAGGTCGTCCGACTCTTTGATAGCAGCCAGCTCCTCATCCGTCAATGCTCGAAGCGGGAAGTTGGCTCCGGCCCCTGACTGGGACGCAGGCTTGAGCGGCCCGTCCGAGATACTATCTCTAGCAGCCTTGAGCTCATCTTCAATCTCTTTTCGTAAATTTTGGCGTAGCTCCTCCTCTCTATCCCTATCCCTCCTACTCAGTCTCTTGGTGTTGGGGGTGGAGGGTAATACCCCATCCTCGTTATCCGATTCAGCAAAAGGACGCGCCTGGTCTGGCCTTGTCGCCCAATCCCCCGATGTTTGGACCCCCTTACTGTATGAGAAGACTTCCTTGACTGGTGATGGCGGACACTCGTATACTGTGGATAATGAGACTGTTGAGAGGGTCTGGGTGGAGATTGTATGTGATTGAGACTGTGGTACTACTGGGCCATCCGCCGGGCTCACAATGTCGGAATTCTCATTGCTTAATGCCCCTGCACTCAGGACGCTGTTCGGCCTGCTCCCTCTGTGCGCTGGAGACCCTGCGCCTCCTGGGCCGGTCGAGCCTGGTCTGCTGTCGCCAACTAAGCTGGATATAAGGTTGTCGAGGTCTCGGCGATTGTCTGATCTTCCTGGAGTCGGAGATATCAACTAGGCAAGTTAGAATATACATGGTGTAGAGCGAGGGGTTGCGTACATCTACAGGGCTTCCTATGCTCTGCCTGGTTGCCGAAACCTCTCTAGCTCGAAGAGCTCTCTGCCTCTTTAACTCCTCAAGCTTCGCCTTCTTCGCCAGAATTTCATCTCTTCGTTGTTGCATGGTGTCGGTGCCAGCCAAACATCGTCTTCAGTCGCGTTTGTGGCCTCTGGCAGACTCCCCCTTGTATTTTTCGTCAGTTTGGACCACGATATGAGCAATCAAACTTGGAGACTGTAATCAGAATATTCGCCCATATAAACCCTTCACAAATAAAGTAGAAATAGTGTTTGAAGTTATGTACCCGGCCGAACTAAAGACCTTGAATATTTCCTTGTTGAGCGCGCGAAACATGTTGATGCTGTATTCTATGGAGCACCCGCTTGTCCCAAAAGTAAAGTCACGTGAAAATGTCAGGGATCCTCGGGAGCAAGCTTTATTCGAATTCGCAACATCACCCGAATTATTTCAAGAGGCTATCCATCCCGCGCAACACACTCTCGCTGTCCGTTCAGTTGCGATCACGTCGCCATATCCACTTTGACAAGCGGTCCAGAGCCAATTGGCATATTATACCAGACCCCGCGCCATCGAACGAAACTACACGTCGACAGTCCCAATGGCTTCCACCGGTGTTAACGTATGTCTTCTTCCGCCTCTACCACACATCCCCATAAGTTTAGCTTGGGCCGTTGCTCTGAAAGATCAAATGAGCACCCTGGGGGCCCGATATCGATGCTGCTAGATTCCCCAATCACGCCCGCATCTACAATAGCGCATGCGCTGACATGAACGCGATAGGTTCTCCGATACTCGGCTCTTGGAGCCGGTATCTTCTACGGCCTCTACCACCAGGCTACTCTCTCGGCTTCCGCGAAGATGAACGCTGCCACCCGTGAATATGAGCGCAAGCAGGGTCTGATCGACAGGGCGAAGAAGGAATACACCAAGAAGACGGCTCCACCACCGGCTGATGGTGGTAAGTACTTCGCTTTCTCATTGTTTGGACATTTCACGATCAACTGTTTTGGGGGCACACTACTGTGGAGACGAGCGTCTCTGGCGCGGATCTGTGTGTGAAGACGGTACAGAGATGGTTGCTAACAAGATTTGGCTACAGTTATCCGTGACCCCGAGGACAAGAACTTCGACTTAGAGAAATACCTGAACGCCGAATTCGGCTCCAAATAGAGGATCTGGGCTGTTATGATGATGCGGAGATTGGCTGGAAGAGGATCGAAGACATGGTTACTCCCTGAAAGACGAAGGATGGAGGCATGGGCTGGCAGGATTTAGAATGGCAAGCCGTAAAATGGTTTAGACGACGGTTTAGCATGCTTCCTGTACATTGTATTGTACTATATTCCCAATTATTCAAGTGGTATATCTGATTGTGAGAGTCTTGAGCTGCCAATGGAGAGTTGGAAGAGCCTGCTTGGCCGCCGTCAAATGAAGGTTCCCCAATTGTTATAATCACCCTTCCGGGGCCTACAGTTATATAAATCCTTTAATAATGTGAATTGATGCATCACTCATACCACAACAAGCAACAATAAACAATTGTATTTCCCAACTGCCAGGACCTTTGGTGGTAGCTTGTGGCGGCAGTTTGGCATATCCCTGCCTCTGTTTGGGTTCGACGCCTCAGGCACAAGCGCAACATCGGGACGCGAGCTCAAGACACCTAAGCATTCCCCTGCTGGCTACGATCGTGAATCAGTCGTCCACTCTTTAACTCACGACCATCATGACGGTCGCGACAGAAAATTCCTACCTGAAGGGTGCAAAGGGGAGGAATACACGGGGGCTTCTTCGACTGGTCATTCTTTGTACAATTGCGGCAGCAGCTGTTTCCAGTCGGCTCTTCTCTGTTATAAGTATGTATATGTGCAGCTCTGGATATGATTGTCTTGGCTAGAGAAATCTACGTCTTGCGATTGCTCCAACAGGGAATTTACTTTGATATTGTGTCTGCTGCAGTGAAACTCTTGCTAACTTTCTTCTTTCTTAGGATTTGAAAGCATAATCCACGAATGTGCGTTGTCTCCCAATTCCGACAGCTTACGACGCCATAGATCTGAGGGACGAACGCTGACAATAAAATAGTCGATCCATGGTTTAACTTTAGAGCAACAAAGTACCTGGTGGCCAATGGATTCTACGACTTTTGGGATTGGTTTGATGACCGGACGTGGCATCCACTTGGCAGAGTCACTGGAGGGACGTTATATCCCGGCCTCATGGTGACCAGTGGAGCTATTTACCACGCACTGAAGGCATTGACGCTTCCAGTCGACATTCGAAACATATGTGTTCTCTTAGCTCCGGCATTCTCTGGCCTGACGGCATTTGCGACTTACCTCTTTACAAATGAGATGTCCACGACCCCCTCCGCGGGACTTCTCGCCGCCATCTTCATGGGTATCGCCCCTGGCTACATTTCTCGATCAGTTGCAGGCAGCTACGACAATGAGGCTATCGCCATTTTCCTTCTCGTATTTACGTTCTACTTGTGGATCAAAGCTATCAAGCTCGGATCAGCCTTCTGGGGTGCCCTTTGCGCCTTGTTCTACGGCTACATGGTCTCTGCTTGGGGAGGTTACGTCTTCATCACGAATTTGATCCCTCTTCATGTATTTGTTCTCGTCTGTATGGGACGGTTCAGTTCAAGAGTGTACGTGAGCTACTGCACATGGTACGCTTTGGGCACATTGGCGAGCATGCAAATCCCCTTTGTTGGTTTCTTGCCAATCCGTAGCAGCGAGCACATGTCCGCGCTAGGTATGTTCCAGGATATTTCATGAACCAGACTCTTTGCTGACTTTCCAGGTGTCTTTGGTCTCCTCCAACTTATTGGATTTGTGGAGTTCGTCCGTTCCGGGGTTCCCAGCAAGCAGTTCCAGACCCTACTGAGGGGATTTGTCGCCTTGGTGTTTTCCATCGCACTCGGGGGGCTTGTATTATTGACCGTTTCTGGTGTAATTGCTCCATGGACTGGGCGTTTCTACTCTCTGTGGGATACTGGCTACGCAAAGATTCATATCCCAATCATTGCGTCCGTTTCCGAGCACCAGCCTACCGCATGGCCTGCGTTCTTCTTCGATTTGAACCTTCTCATTTGGTTGTTCCCGGCAGGTGTCTACTTGTGCTTCCTTAAACTGAGCGACGAGCAAGTATTTGTTGTCGTGTATTCGATTCTGGCCAGCTACTTTTCTGGAGTCATGGTCAGACTGATGCTCACATTGACTCCTATTGTCTGCGTAACCGCAGCCATGGTCCTATCCACTATTCTGGAGACTTATTTATCGATGAAGTCCCCAAAGTCGGACGCTGAGTCTGTCGCAATTGAGGCAGCGGCCAGCAAGAAGAATGTCCCCACCAAGGGTGGGCTACGCAGCATGAGAAACCCTGTTGTGGGTATCTATACCATTGTGTCAAAGTCAACTGTGGTGGGCGCTATGACGCTGTACCTTTTGGTTTTCGTCCTTCACTGCACATGGGTCACTTCCAATGCGTACTCTTCTCCATCCGTCGTTCTCGCGAGCAAACTGCCAGATGGAAGCCAGCACATCATTGATGATTACCGTGAGGCATACCAGTGGCTGCGCCAGAACACCAAGGAGGATGCAAAGATCATGTCCTGGTGGGATTACGGCTACCAGATTGGTGGCATGGCTGACCGACCAACTCTTGTCGACAACAACACCTGGAACAACACCCACATTGCAACCGTCGGTAAGGCTATGAGCTCTAGCGAAGAAGTCAGCTACCCAATCATGAGGCAACATGAAGTGGACTACGTCCTTGTTGTCTTCGGTGGTCTCCTGGGCTACTCCGGAGATGACATCAACAAGTTCCTGTGGATGGTCAGGATTGCCGAGGGCATCTGGCCTGAGGAGGTCAAAGAGCGTGACTTCTTTACCCCAAGAGGTGAGTACAAGGTTGATCACGAGGCCACCGACACCATGAAGAACAGCTTAATGTAAGTATCCCCCAGCTCCCTCCCATTCGACTTCTCCCTAACAATCAACAGGTACAAGATGTCTTACTACAACTACAACGGCCTTTTCCCACCTGGTCAAGCCCAGGACCGCGTCCGCGGGGCCAAGCTCCCAGATGTTGGACCAGTCCTGAACTCGATCGAGGAGGCATACACCAGTGAGAACTGGATTATCCGGATCTACAAGGTCAAGGACCTTGATAATGTTGGCCGGGAACATGGAGCAGCTGCGTCATTCGAGCGGGGGAACAAGAAGAAGAAGGCCGCGAAGAAGAGAGGGCCGAAGGTTCTGAGGGTAGAGTAGAATAGAATAGAACCAAAGGAAGTGGCTGGTGTTTTGTGGCTATAAAATGTATATTAAGGTCTGTAATGTTAACGGGCTATTAACTTTTAAATGACTTTGCCGTGATTTATCAGTGACGAAAAATATATATAAAATTGTATAGTATTTAGTTCATGAGAATAAATTTATGAACCTTTTTTGAATAAGAATAGATATTTGTGGATTTTTTCGATCGTACCCTTTATCTATATAGATATAAATTTAAAGTTTGATATATATTCCTCGAACGCCTTCATGAGAGCAGGAGTCTTTAAAGACGAAGTAAGACGGGTAGAAGCAGACTCTAACATCCCTCCGTTTCTCAATACGCAAGTCGACAATATCTAACCACGAAAGCGGCAACGTGAAGAGCCGGCTGAAAATAAGAGACTGGCGACTCTTTGGAGCTTACTTATATAAATCTCCGCTTTTCACTATTTTTACCGTGTCACCTCGGAATTTTGGGCGACACAAGTATTGCATCCCGAAATCCTCACAATGGCGTACTTGACTGCCTCAGCGAGAGAGCATTATCATTATCTTGTATATAAATCTATGAACTGTTTCGTCGAACTCGTACTTAAATCCCAATGCCGCCGTATCATATACGCTGATTATCAGCTCCAAGTTTTTGTACCGGTTTCCCACGGCTACAGTTCCTGATGTACAAACTTCCCCAACTTCTCCGTCTCCCCCCTCAACATCTGCAGGAACGGTTTGCTCCACCCGTCGTCATCTTCCGCCTCCTCTTGCTCAAGCACATAATTCATTACATGGTACACCCAGCACTCGTCACCAACCGTACCTGCAGCCGTACCTGCCTCTGTTGGCTTGAGCACACACGCATAGTCCATCCTCTGTGCCTTCGTAGGCCACTTACCAGCCTCAGCCCCCATATCCTCATCAAGAAAGTTATCCGTCACGAATTCCGCGACCTTCTTTCGCACAACATCCCACTCCTTACCCGCCCTGGAAAATAGCTCAAGGGGCGTCTCCAGTCCTTCAAGATGGAGAAGCGCATCGCGCAGCTCTGGACTCTTAACAAGTCCGCTGAGCGCGTTTACCTTGGCCTTAGCGGCACCGGGATCGGTTTCCGAGCGTAGTGCGCGAAGTATCCTCGAAAGAAACTCCTGGTCCGCAGCATACTCCTGGAGGGCGCTCGAAGAGCCTTCACTGTGCGGGTAAGGAAGGTAGGAGCGCCATGCCTTTTGTGCCTCTTCCAGTGCAGTTGGGTTGTTCTGGATGGAGTTGGCAATGATACCAGCCGCGAGGCGGCGGCGGGAGGCCGAGGTCGAGGCATCGGAAAGGTCTCCGTCGAGGCAGAACGTGAGCTGCTGAATGATGGCGGTGTTCTTCATGAGCTCCACGCCATAATAGATGTCGTGAGAGAGGTCAAGGAGAGTGGTTAGAGCCGAGACCGACATGGTATAGTTGTCGGCCTGGTCACTGTCCAGGATTGCCACGGCTCTCTGGAAATCTTCTCCGTCCGAAACGCCACCATCTGGTTCTCTCGGCGGTAATATTTTGCCCGCAGCTTGGTATGCGGGTGGCTTCTTGCCCGATTTATCTCGGAGAGAAAGGGGCTCCGCCTTCTCTTCCGCCGCATCTTGCTCTGGTTGGTCGACAATAACCATAGCCTGCTCTGTTGGAATATCGGAGTTGTCATCGCTGCCCTCCATTGGAATATTAAGCCTAGCCTCTTTTAAACCTGAGTAGATATCCATGCGGACATGGAGCCCAGGCGGGATGTCCTGGTCGTCACGTATAACTTGGAAATTCTCGGTCGGTTCGAAAACCCGAGGGTAGCATTCTGCAAGGTTGCTAGTGTGGCATATTAAATCGCCGCTCGAGGAAGGCGAAGGGTCTGCCGGTGAAGTAGCGACGGCAAGACCGAGGAAAACGCCGCCGCACAGGTATCGCTGCATTGAGGCCCTCATTACTGTGAGAAACCGCAGCTTAGTCTGTCTCGAGGACTGATAGGATATGCTCGATGTGCCTTCGAAACCGGCGCAGCTTTCGTCGTTGGCGCCGCAAAACTTCTTGTTCCCTGAGCTTAAAATTGAATTCGACCAGGTCAAAGGGAACCGATGCGCCCTCTGCTTGCCGCGACAGTTCGACTTCCCAGCCCTCACGAACAGTGGGGTAATCGTCGAGTATGGAGTAGTGTTCCCAGCTTGATTCGAGTACTGGGCTGTTTGTCCACTTGATTAGAACCCAGCGATGAAGCGTGCCCCCTTGTAAATTTGACTCCCAATCTGTCCGAGTATTCTCAGCTAGGACTTGTTCTATAGTATGTTCTTGGTTGCTGCTTGCAAGAGAGGCGAGAGATTCGGTGTCGTCAAGATCTTCGTTGTATTCTACGTCCGACGCTTCTCTATCACTTGTGTCGTTGTTGTCATTTAGATCATGGTAGAAACTCATAGTAGAAACTCATAGTTGACCCGCATAAGTAATCATCATTGTATGGTTTTCGACGTGAGGACAAGTGTCAGTAAATTGTTGGATTTGGCCACAGGCCGTTAATGATAAGGGCGACGGCAGAGCAAGGGAGCTCTCGATAAGCCTCCGGAAAATCCTCCGCGCCGACTCCGATGGTTTGCCCCCCTATCGCCGTCGTCGACGACTAATCAAACGACTAATCGACGACTAATCCTCGTTTTGTTTTCCTCACGTGACCGAGTCTTGTCCAGTCGCGCTAAAAGCGGCACGTTTGTTGCGTGGTAGCGCCCATAGCCGACGACACTTGATATTGATCCCTCAAGGAAAACACACCGAGTCTGCCATTGAGGACCAATTCGTATCCTCAACATGTTCGTCCTCCGGCGTCAGGCTGTTCAATCTGCCAGAGGCATTAGAACAGCCCGTTCAACCGCCCAATTCTCCTCATCGACCTCCCGAACCGCCCATGAAGCAGGCCACGGCCATGCAGCTCCAAAGGATGAGCCTCTAGGAGTGAGCAATGACCAATTGAATAACCTGAACACCGCTGACAGTATTACAGCTCTCCGTCTATGCCACACTTGCTGCTATCCCCGCCGTCTACATCGTCTACTCCCTGGCTCAGCCCTCTGCTGATGGGAAGAAGCCGGCTCTCGAGAGGCTCATCAACAGCTACGCTCACCTCCAGGATACATTTGCTACCAGAAATAAGCTGCACACTGCGGCAGTTGAGCAGGCCGCATTCGACCGCAACCTCTTCCAAAGCGACAGGAAGACAGAGCACGTCAACCTCCGCTTCCCTGAGTAAGTGCACTCTGAAATTCTTAAAGACGAATTATGTTGCTAACGTCTGCCCAGAACTTTCAACACGGGATCTCCACATAACGTCATCGCCGGCCAAGGTCCAAGGAATATGGAGAAGCTTGTTGCCCATTATGAGCAGTTGAATGCGGCTGAGGAGAAGAAGGTCCAATCCAGGCTAGCCTGAGGCCGACGACATAGAAGAAATAGAATACCCCTTGCCATATGATGCTGCCATCGTTTGTGTCCTAACCTGTAGCCCAACTTCTATGAGACTGCATAGGGACGAATCTTTCTGTCGAACCATCAAAAGGTAGGCTTGACTCCTCTTTTGGACGCACTTGACTCTGGCCCGTTGGCATCAGAGTTGCAACAGGTATGTTCGCGGGGCGTTTTCTTTGTTTCAGCATCTTTTGAAGCCATTGATCAGATGCATAAAGAGTCGATGCATCCAGCATCTTTGGCACCCTCTGGATATCACAGGTGTTCTAGTTGTTTCTTGGAGAGGCCTGGACAGAGTTGTTTGCTAGCCTATTTGGCCATGTCAGTGGTCAACTGTGATTCAGGGGTATTGTCGAGGCTGATATCTTGCCTGAGTACATCCATAAAGCATTGAAAGACTAGTCTACCCCATGGGGTGTCTATGATTCTGTTTGATGAGAATGGAGGATGAGTCTATCCGTTGCAATGCTGCAAGCAATTCGTGTATCTAATGGGGTAGCGCCTGGTGGTCATGGGGACGGGGCATGACGCGCGCATGTCGCACGCTGGCAGATTTCACTTAATTCACTTATTTACCTTCTTTTATTTCTGAGCCTCTTTCCTTCTTACCCTTCTCTTTTGTCAACACGTCAACTTTCAGCGCCTTTGCCAGCGCCCCCTGATAGCATCAAGCTATTGCCCTTTTATACCACAAGACTATAACCCTTCTTGGAGCACAAGGTGAGTACAATCGAGGCCAATACATTGACAAGTATTAACTATGATGAGTAGCTCAGTCACTCCTGTGAATAACCTTTTGGTTAATCATGGGTGTGATATTTTCTGAGAAGCAGGCTCGCCATCCCGTCATCAACCCCGAAGTCGCCGTAAGTGACCTAAAGAATACTTATTTTACTATGCATTAACCCTTAGTGCTTAGAATCTGCCTCGTGTTCCGAGCAATTACCATGACCAACTTCGTGAGATGGCTAGGCTCGAAAAGGAGGCCAGAGGCTACGAGGAGCCCAAGCCAGCTCCCCGCCCCGATCCAACACTCGGAGAGCCTATCGATCCTCGGGATGTCGACTTGACAGCCCTTGTCGACCTCCTCCCCTGTATGTGCTTCATCTTACTACCTGCAACTATATGTGCTAATCATCTTACAGTCAACACTAGGGTCGATCAGCGCTACCGTGTCCGCTACAGGATCAAGATGATGGAGAACAACCAATACAAGGTTGTCGCTAACATGGACCTGCCAATGAACTCTGTCATCATTGCAGAAACTCCGATTTTCCACACTAGCGCCAATGACATGGCTGGGTTTGATCAGGTCATGGCCCGAGTCTTGATGCTTGATTCCCCAGAAAAGGAAGCCTTTGGCAGAATGAGACAAGCCCAGGATTTCTGCACTCGATTGATTAGGGACAACAGCCGCCTGAACATCAAGAAGATGATTGCCAAAAGGACCTTCAAGCTCCCAAAGCATATCCATTACGTCGACATCAGAGACGAGAACTCCAAGTTCAAGAATATCATCTTGAGACAGTACCTGACCAACCGCTACAAGATCAGCGAAGATGCTGAGTGCATTCACGTCCACGAGCCTCTCTATGGGATCTACCAGGATGCCTCGCGTCTCAACCACTCTGCGGACCCCAATTGCATTGTGGATATCAATGAAGCACCCAAATTCACGCTGTTCCTGATAACCACGAAGGACGTGAAGAGGGGCGAGGAGCTTACCATCAGCTACCACAATGACATGCACTGTGGTCCTATTCGCCATGGCGAGAAGGCGGCAAAGTGCACGAAGCTGTTTGGCTATAGCTGCTTCTGTAAGGTCTGCAAACCCCCCATCAGTGATTTTCCTGAGTCTGATGAGGAGGAGGAAGATGAGGAAGGCATCTGTGCTGTTATGTAACGCACAAGCTGTCTAGCTCCTGGCATTTAGCCGTTTGTGAGCATCTGAATAAGGAACTGAATAGGCGCCCGAGATAAAGCAAAGGAATCAATGAAAATGTCATCATGAATGCATGTCTTCTGTAGTTGCCACGTGAACATTTATTGTGCTGTCTTTGTTTCTATTTGACACGCTATCTAGCCACACTTATTTAACACAGCTGGTATTTCATGCTTTGTTGACCGTTGGTTATAACTGTGCTGAAGATTGGGCCTGTTTAAATTCACATTGTTCTCAAACATCAAGTTGCATATCTCAGTTTATCCTGGGGTTCAAAGTCACCGCCATTTCGGGTGGTTATAGCAGCTGTAGACAATAGAGATGTTCCCGATTACTTGTAACTATGGTTTATTATATGAATTCTTTGGGAAGCAGAACTAAGGAAACATTCAGTGGGTTCGAACTGCAGAAACGCGCAGCAAATAATTAATATGTTCTTTAATTCATAACACACTATGCAAAAGGATGTTGCCGCTCTTTAAAATAACGCGCCAGTGATGACAATGTCTACAATACGCCAAAAGCAAATGTCTCGCCCATCCAACACGCCAACCGCTAATCGAGACCCACCAACGTACCGCAAAGGAATAACAACTGGAAACGCCAACTATGCTCGCTATGAGTTGAGGTAATGCAATCAGCGCCTAGTTCTCGCCATGGCGGCCAACTTCTTCCGCTTCTCCTCCTTCTCCATCTTCAGTCTGTTCTCCTCAGCGAGAGCCAAGGCATCCTCCTTGCGAGCAAATCTGGCAGCCCTCTCCTCCTCTTCGTCGACTTCGTATACGGCAGCTTCCATGTCAGACGAGACGTCAGATTCATAGTCCTCTCCTTCATCTTCGCTGGCGGCGTATGTATAACGTTGCCGTGAAGGGCCTGGGCTTGGGCGATCCCTGTCTCGGCCAGTACTTCCATAAGATGGCCGTGGCTTCTTGGCTGCAGCCGGATTTGGCCGAGCTGTACCCGTGTATCCCGTGGTAGCGGCAGCCGCCTTCTTTGGTCTCTTCTCCGCTTCTGCCGAAGTTGTTCTGGAACCCCTCCCATTCTCTCTCGCACCATTGCGGCCGTCGCGAAGTGGTGGTGTTGGACCTTTCCGTTTTGCTTTGCCGGTAGCGCCCTTGCTGGTCGTCTTCATCTCCTCGCGCTCCCGTTTGGTAGGTCCCTTCTCGATGCGCTTGTGCTGGATCTTGCCAACCTGAGTCATATTTGTTTGCGCTGCCTTTGCACGAGCCATAATCTCTGCGAAGGAGCCCTTCTTTGGAACTTTGGCTGTGCTGATTTGAGGGGGCGCTGAGCCGGGTGGCGCACCGGAAGGCTTCGCGACTGGAGTCGTAGAGGCCGACGAGCGACCTGGGAGTGGGCCAACGGGCCTCGACATCGATGATGTTGGTCCCGAAGCCTTTTGCATCGGCGTAGCGACTCTTGGTGAGGCGGTTGCGGGATAATCATGTCGGGTGGACTTATCGCTGTGGCGTGGCAGGTCGCCGTCGGCTTTGCGCTTTAGCGGCGCGACAAACGCAGAGGTCGTCGATGGCTTTGGCTGGTCGCCACTAATTTGCGCGAGGAGATCTCCGATCTGCACGAGGTCAGTTGCCATCGAGGTAGCAGTTGTGAGAACGTTCTGAAGTTCAGGAGCATGACATACCGGCGGCATCTTGACTGTCGACTTCGGGGGAGTTCAGAGAATGCTTGTCAAACCTAATCGGTCACTGGCTTTGTTCTTTGCAGGTGCATTAGGAAACGTTGTGAGGCGAGCAACCTCAACGCATAGAGTAGATATAGGACAAGCCTTTCTCTAGAGTTCGCACTTCATATATATGTCCTTGAGGGGCATACAAGGGTTGATGGCGATGTGTTCACTTAATGCTCGAGTATGACCACTGGTACGCCTCTCTCTGTGAGACATCTAACTGCCCGCCGAGCGAACGTTGGTTATTGCCTAATTAGGAATAGCAGCCCTAATAATCGCGATTCTCGCTAAGGTCCGCCTCGGCGCTAAAGCACTCACACAGATGCTAATGCTATCGCGAACTTTCTGATATTTTTTAAAGATCAACCAACTCGACGTTTCAGTCTCCGCCCAACCTGCGGTTAAATTGATTGAATCTCTTGTTTTCGAAATCAAGTGTAAGTTTACTCACATCCAACGGCCTCAAATCACCAGTGAATCATTACTGGTGTGGAATCGCACACATCTGCCTCGGACGTTTCGCTGACGACTTTCATCTCCAGACATCAGAAAAAATGAAGCACCTCGCAGCATACCTCCTCCTCGCCCTCGGTGGCAACGAGTCCCCTTCCGCCGCTGACATCAAGGGTGTCCTCTCTTCCGTCGGAATTGAGGCCGACTCTGAGCGCCTCGATGCTCTCATCGCTGAGCTCAAGGGCAAGGACATCAACACCGTACGATATCACCGAGATCTACTTGCCATGTGTATTTGCTAACATTTTCTTTTCAGCTGATCTCTGAGGGTTCCGAGAAGCTCGCCTCCGTCCCACCTGGTGGCGGTGGTGGTGCCGCTGCCCCTGGTGCCGCCGCCGGTGGTGCTGCTGAGGCCGCCCCTGCTGAGGAGAAGGAGGAGGAGAAGGAGGAGTCCGATGAGGACATGGGCTTCGGTCTCTTCGATTAAGCGCACAATATCACTGCCTTGCCGAAATGGAAGGAGTGTAGCGCTGGTGTTATGGGGCAAGCTGTGCGATCTCCCCTTGAGCTGGGAATATACTCGGAACAAGGGCCTGGAGATATTCATGTCACTCGATAACTTGTGTTTACACGATATCCATCAATACAATGAGACGTGCTTCCTCCATACAGAGCTGTTGCCAAATACTGTGCCTTTTGCTGATACCTATTGCGTGACGTTTGATATGACTGAAAGAATGGCCAATGCATTTATTAACCTACCGAATTGGATCTTAAATATAACCAGAAACTCTTCTATAATTCCGAATTATCAGTATCAAAGAGCTTCCTCATTGAACCTTTCAACATCACGCCCTTTCTGTCCCGATGAGACTCAACCAAAATAAATGCCAAGACTTTCCGCTCCGCTGGGGTCTTGCCCTAACCAAACTCCGCCCGTGCCCGCTTAGCGCCCGCCCGCCTCACGGAATATCGAAAAGTGTGAGCCCCATCTTGACGACCTCCTCATCAACCACAATCGCCGACAACTCTCGACGATATACCGCAATCATGGCTGACGACGAATACGTGAGTGCCAACCTACCCTACCCAATCCCATTCCTCTCAATCGAGTGCGCCACCACTTCCAAAGGAACCCCCAAGCTGACATGTCTTCGCGCACAGAACGCAGCTGAGGCTGCCGAGATCAAGAAGAAGAGAGCGTTCCGCAAGTTCTCCTACCGCGGCGTTGACCTCGAGCAGTACGACCTCCCACACCCATAAAGCCCGAACTCTTCACTCTCCCCATTATACCCATACATACACACATGTCCACAGCACGTCCAGAATACAAAGGGGAGCCGCTAGCTAACCCTCGTTCAGACTGCTCGACCTCTCTTCCGACCAGCTGCGCGACATCGTCCACGCGCGTGCTCGTCGTCGCTTCAACCGCGGACTCAAGCGCAAGCCCATGGGTCTGATCAAGAAGCTCCGTAAGGCTAAGCAGGAGGCCAAGCCCAACGAGAAGCCAGACCTCGTCAAGACGCACCTGCGTAACATGATTGTCGTCCCAGAGATGATCGGCTCGGTCATCGGTATCTACTCCGGAAAGGAGTTCAACCAGGTCGAGATCAAGCCGGAGATGGTCGGTCACTACCTCGCCGAGTTCTCTATCTCTTAGTAAGTTTTCCTACCTTGGGGGTGTTTTTTACGTTGCGTCTGGACCAGTCGACTAACCAGCAAACAGCCACCCAGTCAAGCACGGTCGCCCCGGTATTGGTGCCACCCACTCTTCCCGTTTCATTCCTCTCAAGTAGATGCTGTTCGGGATGGGCTTTCGGGTCGGGGTTGGGAGTCGGAATGCGTGGTTTGCGATGGACTATGGTCGGATATGGCTGTAGCATCACTGATAGCAATGAATACGATTTCCAAACTTAATTTTATGGCTGAAACGTACATATACACGCTGAATGTGAGAATGGATTGTTCTCAAAACGGTTGCAGGTTCGAAATACACAACATATGTCATTAAGATACATACACGCCTCACACAGCCGTCCAAATTAACAAATCCTCCAAAATCCTCCGTCATCATTCCGCCAGCATCGCCCCAAAGACATCTCTCCCCCGCCCTCCCTTATATCTCTTCCCAGGCCCTACCTATATCTGCCCTCCAAACCCCCTCCCCCTTCCCACCAACTCCTCCCAGATATCATTAACCCTCGTCCCCTGCTGCCTAAGACTATACTTCACCCCCCTCTGCTCTATCAACACCTCTTCCAACTTCCTCTTCGCCTCCGCCGCCTCCTCCGCCGCCTCCTCCGCCGCCATCGCTTGTGCCGTTGCTGCCTCGGCCCCTGCGGTCCCAGGTTCGAAATTACTATTTCTTTCGATTTTGTCGGCTGTGCGTTGGAGGTTGAGGAGTTGAGAGGAGAGGGTTATGAGGGTTATGTCGTTGGGCGGGGGTGCTGGGGGTCGGG
>JPJV01003763.1:0-20111 GCA_000750745.1 Pseudogymnoascus sp. VKM F-4281 (FW-2241)
GAGCTGGATTGGTGATGGTGATGGTGGGGAGGGATCCATTGGTTTTTATGCTCATCGGTATGTTCGGGTGGCTGTATGATAGGTGTTTGGCTGGATGTTGTGGTATGGGATGGGAGAGGTGAGAGAGGTGGGATGAGGATGGATGACCACATATTGATATTTTGGGATTGATAGGGAGGGAAGGCACGACGGTAAGTGGTATGGAAGGTGCGAGGTAAGTGCTACTCTATGTGAGTTTACGAGTTCTTGGGAAGGGACGACGGTAAGGAGTGCGATGGCTTAATGTGATGGAAGGAACGAGGGTGAGAACCAGGGAAGGCGCGAGGGAGAGAAATAGGGAACCCGGGAAGGCAGGAGATATCTATGTTTACAGGTTATAGGAAGGAGCGAGGGTAAGTGAGGCTTGCCTTCTGTTATTATACTATCCGTCTCAAGAGTAACAGGAACGCACGAAAGGTAAGCTCCACGGGTGCTCCTTCTCATTATTCCCAACTACACCCATAGCAACTCTCCTACAAAGCATCAATACCAACCAATAGCCAGCCATCAATCTCACATCATCAGTGGCCATCATACACCACCGTTCCCTCAGATCTCATATCACTCCTCCAACTCCCAGCGTACCTCACACCCGTCCGACCACCGCCATTGTATCTATCCCAAGAGAAAAGAAAATACAATTAATAATCAGCAACCCCGAACACCGAGAAAACGCACGGTGACGTCAATGCAACTTTTTTCGCCGCTGCTGACAAACCCCCGGACAGAGGATACGAAAGCCCCGAGCGAGTCCAGCCCTATAGCACCACTACTCTATATTGCTATACATAGAATCATACACCGTCAGTACCAAACAGCGACACGGGGATAGAAGCGGGCGTGGGCACGGCGCTCCAGAGGCCGAGACTCCGCCCTTCTCGAGCCTTCCGTTCAGAATCCCTTTCTCTCTCCTAACTCCATACTGTATAAAGTGCATACTTAGTAATATGCATACATAGATCCCCAACCCACCTCCCTTATTAGGAAACATAGGGGAAGGATAGCGGATCCATTTGTATACAGCAAGTACTTCCACGTGCTTCATCACGACCTTACATAGCAAGACACATGCGCGGAGTGACACCGCGCGACTTGGGAGAGGAGAACTCTGACGAGGGATTGGAGGGAGCGGGAGCGGCGTGTGCGTTGCGGCGTGGATGCGGCGTGCAGAATTCGATTTTCCCTTCACAAATCCTGCACAAGCCACATAAAATCGGCAAGTAGCTGCCGAGAAATGTGGGTTGAAGGTTGACATAGGTACTATTTATGTAGCTGGTTAATAGTAAATATGTGCTAATTTGGTGTAGTGGGTACAAGAAAGCAACTTTCACGATGGGATGTTGCCCAACTCCTTCGATGCCGAGCCGGTCCAGTAGTCGATTGGCGCTTTCGGCGCTATCTTGGCGCTAATAGCAGTAGTGGGCAGAGACAAGGCTTACCTAAGCCTAGGCTATACTCGACTATTACCACATCGGGGCAAGTTGCGCATTATCAAACTCTTATACTCCCTTATGCATTCTTATGCAACGTATATTCTCGGTATGCACGCATATTTCCACTGTTATCCAACGGCGTCGCCGCCCAAGCAGCCCCCACTGTGGATGAGAAGTTCCGCTTTCCGTGGCGAAGGCCTTGCTAACGCCTCGGACATTAGTTATCACCATCGGCGAGGATGAAGGTTTGGAAGCTTCCTGTTTTTCTTTTCCTCCTTGTTTTGTGTGTGCGTGGACATATATAGTTATATGCTTGGACCGCTTGTTTGGTTTTTCTCGACTTACTTTCATTCTCATACCATACATACCATACTACAGTTCGAATATATAATATCTGAGATTGTGATACCCCTCTATATACGGGCTTTATTCTTATACACTTATCGTTCACTACACTACACACCAGTCTTTGCGTCTATTTCTCAGAGACGTCAAACTCCTTTACAGAGGCTTCATAACTTCCTTTCCAGCTACAGAGACCTACATCCACGGTACTGGCGACAAGCCAGGAACCTCAAACAACCCCTTTCGCCATGTATGACGAAAAGACCGCAGCGGACCTGGAGGCCCAGGCCACCGCGTCCTCAACCACCCTCCCAGCACCAAACAACACTCATCTAGAGACGGAGAAAATCGAGACCGCGTCAAGCATAAGCTCCACGGGCTCGGCAGATTGTGACCATGACGAAGTCGAGGCCATGGATGCTGGGCGCCAGGCTGATTTGGCAATCGATAGGGTAGGTTTTCAGAGCTGTTGCATTGAAAGTCCAGAATATATGCTAACAAGTTTCTAGGTCCAGTCCCGTGGCTTAATCAAAACCGCTTCCGAGGCGGGGACACTCAGGAGGACCGATACGAAGAGCAGCAGGATCACACGGGTGCTAACGCGCATTGCAACGACCAAGGAGAAGTTGGAGCCCTCGCTGGTCCCTGAGCAGAACCTCGACGAAGGCGTCGTAGGATGGGAAGGCCAAGACGACCCCAACATGCCTCTCAACTTCCCCGACGGCAAGAAGTTCCTGCTCCTCTTCCTCATCTCGGCCATCACCTTCATCTCGCCCCTGGCCTCCTCCATGTTCGCCCCCGGCGTCTCCTTCATGAACAAAGAATTCCATAACACTTCCACCATCCTCTCCGCCTTCTGCGTCTCCGTCTTTGTCCTCGGCTACGCCGTCGGCCCCCTCTTCCTCTCCCCCCTCTCCGAGATTTACGGTCGCCGCCCCGTCCTCGCCGGCGCCAACGTCACCTTTGTGCTCTGGCAAATCGGATGCGCGCTCGCACCAGATCTCACCAGCCTTATCATTTTCCGCTTCTTCGCCGGCGTCGGCGGCTCCGCCTGTATCACCATCGGTGGCGGCGTCATCGCAGACCTCTTCCACCCCGAGCAGCGCGGCTTCGCATCCGCCATCTTCTCGCTCGGTCCCCTCTTCGGCCCCGTCATCGGGCCCATCACAGGTGGTTTCATCGCCCAGCGCGCCGGATGGCGCTGGGTCTTCTGGGTCCTCCTCATCGCTGCCGGTGTTGTCTCCGCAGGCATCGAGTGCTTCAATAAAGAAACCAACCACCGTGTGCTCATCCGCCGCAAGACCGAAGCCCTCCGCATCTCCCTCTCACGCCCAGAGTTGCGCTCTTGCTACGACTCCGCCGGGCCCCCTCTCCCCCCGCGCACCGTCCTCTTCAACGGCTTCATGCGTCCCCTTAAGATGCTCACCATGACCGTCATCACCCCCCTAATGTCCCTCTACATGGCCGTCGTCTACGGCCTCCTCTACCTCCTCTTCACCACCATCACCGGCGTCTTCCAGAAGCAGTACCACTGGGAACCCGAGATCACCGGGCTCGCCTACCTCGGCGTCGGCATCGGTTTCTTCACCGGCGTCGCCGTCGTCGCCAAAATCTCCGACGCAACAGTCGTGCGCATGACCCTCGCCAACGGCGGCGTGCGCGAGCCCGAAATGCGTCTCCCCGCCTGCGTCGTCTTCGCCTGCTTCATTCCCATCTCGTTCTTCTGGTACGGATGGACGGCCTACAAGCAGGTCCACTGGATCGTCCCGATCATCGGCCTCGTGCCCTTCGGCTTCGGCATGATGGGTGTCTTCATCCCGATCCAGACGTACATGATTGATGCGTTCCCCGAGTACGCGGCGTCTGCGGTAGCGGCGTTGACGGCGAGTAGGAGTGTCTTTGCGGCGGTGCTGCCGCTGGCGGCGCCGGCGATGTACGATACGCTTGGACTTGGCTGGGGAAATTCCCTGTTGGGATTCATTGCTTTGGCGTTGATCCCTGTGCCGGCGCTTATCTTCAAGTATGGCAAGGTTATTCGCGTCAAGTATCCGGTGAAGCTATAGGCTTCGTGTCGTGTGCATGGTAGTGGCGTTTTCTTTTGTTTGGTTTGAATAGCATTGCGTGGCGCTTTGTGTTTAGGCGGGCTTGTTTGAGCTCAGCGGGCGATGATATCCAGTAAAATTGAATGGGATTTGGATAGTTAGTGGTGTATATACATAATAATAATAATTACATATATTCAGTCAAAGTGAAGGTGTTTGGGCTGTTGAATCCAGCAGCCCCTGGCCATGCCTTGTGACACCCTTCCCCTAACACCATCCCCTCACCCATCAGCGCTTGTCAGACCAACTCCGGCATAAAAAGAACCTCTGGACAGAGTACATTTCACCTCTTGCCATTTCCCGTTTCAAGGACCACCAGCTGGGCTATGAAATACCGGGGTCCTCCTCCCGGGGAAATGACAGTATCGGCAAACTAGACAAGCATACAATTTAAGTCGCCTTAATCTCTGCCGTAGTGCCGATGATCGAGCTGGCGTCACTCTTGTTAAACTCAATATTATAGAACTCTTTCAAAGCCGCCAGTCTACCTTCCTCCGTCGTAAACTCCTTAATCACCTCGCTCTGCCCACTAACCGACCTCTTGACCTGCGTTTGCAAAGTCAGACGGCCAACAATCTTCTCCCCGCTCTCATCCAGAATCATCTTTGTGCAAAAGGCACGCTGGGTAAAGAACACCCTTGGGCTCTGGCTAGTTGTAAGATTCATGATCTCGAAGTCCTCTGGTCGGAACTCGAGATCAGTGAAGCAGAAGCAATCGCGCCAGGTCTTGTCAGGGTTCAGTCTATGCTGATACACCCAGACTTTCTGACTTTGATCTTCATTGCCCTCGAGGCTGGAGCGGATTATCCTGATAGTTTCTTGGTGGACGGCATTGACGACCTCGCCCTCCTTCTGCAAGGAAAGTGGGACGACGATATTGTTTGTCCCAAATCCGACGTCCGTTACAAAGACTTCATCAGCGATAGTGACGAGGATGACTTGATGACTCCTGCGGTAATTGTTAGTTCGATGTTCCATGGACTAGATCGATCTAAATAACATACCATCCTCCGAACGCCTTTCCATCGTGCGTCCTCGCGCCGCACGAGCGAATTCTATACCCCAACGACCGAAGCAGAAACGCAAAGAGCGCATTATTCTCCATACAGTAACCCCCTCGTCCGGGACTCTGCACTATCTTCTTGAACAGGTCTTCCGGGTGGAGACTAATCTGCCGGCATCGTGAATAGTGGAGTGAGAGATTCTCAAATGGCACCCATGCCAGGTGGTACCGTTGCAGACGGGCTAGGTGCTCGAATGCGTCTTCCGGAGAAAGGAGGCTGACATCGAAGATGCGCTGTTCTTGGGGAAGGTGCAGCCTGTCATAGTATTGATTCACCTCTTCATGGGTGAGTGTTGGATGTCGGGATGCAGTAGGCATTTTATTTTGGGAGCTGGGAGAAATAGCTTTGTTTGTCTAGGAGCTTTCAAAGTCTCTGAACCTACGTTATAATCCAGTTCTAGAATGGGGCATTTGTTTGGACTCGTGTTCGCAGTTCCGAGCTGTCAAAAGTATTGCTCGTCGTCGTCACAGGGATTACGATGGGTGTGCTCGAGTACTGTAATGCTTAACTAATGGTCTATACGTATATAGTAGACAGCCACGTGGATCGACGGGAGCGATTATACGCGAAACCGGACATGGAAGCAGTGAACTGATATCGTATATTAAACCATTAAACCACCATATTTAATGCTATTCATATACGTAGAATACTATCAATAATCCAAGTCAATCCGTGGTAGAGATATCTGATGCGGTTCAATCGCTTGCACCCCAGTTGTACAATGACCAGTTAAATGATTACAATGTCGACCAACATCATACAAGTATTTACGGGCAACATCAAGATAATACTGGTACGCCGTGCTCGTCTCTTCATCAATCCATTCCCCCGTATTCCCATCCACAATCCGAACATTACCCCTCGGACACGCTCCCCAATTCGTCCTGTCAATAAAGTTTGTCCATTGACCCAACCCGTTGTCCACCAGAAGATTGAACCTCTCCAGCTTAGGAAAATCCTCGAGTTTATAGATGCCGTAGTCGCAGAAACCTTGAGACTCATCCCACCCCTGTTCACTCAGCAACTCGATCCACAGACGCCTAACCTCGTCGCATTCTGGGAGTTTGCCTTCTGATAGTAGTCCGCTTCTCATCTTTATAACGTCGCGGTCAAAGTTGGCCCAGATGTAGCGTGGAGACGAGTCAATGATGAAGGCTTTTTGGTAGTTGCAATGTTGGCGAGATTCCCAACATGCTCGGGTTACGGCTGGTGCTGGGGTTGGAGACCAATAGCCTTGTTTTCGACGCCATGTTTTTCTAACTCTGAGAACTCGATCATCCGTCGCTAATTTCCAGATCTGGATACGGAGTTCGAGGGACAGGCGGGGGAAGGGGTGGAAAGTCTCCATAGAATTTTGCGGCATAGCGGTTTGTTTTGACAGGCTCAAGTAAGCGTCGTCGAAGGACTGCGTTGTTCGATTAAAGTTAAAGACTGCTGCCTTGCCGAGCCAAGGATAATTAGAGAGCAAAAGGAGGCAGTGCACGCCTTGTCTAGGGAGGGGTCCAACAACACTTAAATATTACTATTATGAGTGATTAAATTGCAATGGCTTCAAAATGGTAATTACTATTCTTTAATGCTTTTAAGTATCTATAAGAGCAAGAGTGTAGCCTACAGTGTGGTTGACTGCACATGGCCCTCTCCGCAAACTTCTAGGCAGCATGACGATCTAGTTGTACTTTGGTTTTATCAATATGACCCAATTCTTTCCATTCTACCAAGCCTTCTCGGACCCATCATACGTAAAGAACTTCCCAGTGTCCTCCGCTTTCAGTCCCTTCAAACACTTCAACATCCCCCCAATGCTATCCGCCTTCTCCATAATCGCTCCCGCACCTCCCACTACACATTAGAGTTAGCAGAGTCTCATCACCACAAAAAGAGGGTACGGGGTTTTCATACAAGCCGTCTTCACCCACTATGACACCAATCGTTAGCTCTCACTTCCCAATTCTCAGATGAAGTCCAAAGAAAGAAAACTCACCCCCGGATCAACACAAACGACCACCACCCCCTTCTCCCTCAACCCACTCGCCTGATGGAGGGTCAACATGTTCACACCCGCCTTCGAAATTGAATATGGCGTGCACTTTGTCGATTCCGTCGCGCGGGCATCAGCCATACTCCCTAGGCCAGAGGTCATGTTCATTACGACCGACCCCTGCTTCAGGTGTTTCTCAAGGACCTGCACGATCAAGGCCGGGCCAATAATGTTAGTCTTCACGTTTTCCAGAATGGCGTCGGCGGTGACGGTTAGGCTGGTCTGCTGGGAGGCGACATTGACGCCGGCGTTGTTGAGGACGTAGTCGATTTTGGCATCACCGACTAAGGCGGTCACCTGATCCCCCAACGCCGTGATGGAGGAGGGGGAACTGGTGTCGCATTTGAGGATGTGGAGGGTGGCCTTGCTATCCAGCGTCTTTAATCGAGCCAGAGTTTCGGGCGATAGAGAACGCGAGGTTGCGATGATGGTGGTTGCGGCATCTTGGGAGAGTTGGGTGACGAACTCGAGGCCGAGGCCGCGGTTGGCGCCGGTGATGAGCCAGGTAGGCATGGTGGAAGGGTTGATATTTTAGGGAGGGGTATATGGGATTTTTGTCACCGAAATATATGTTTGAAGTCGATGGTACCTTTATGCATGTTTGAAGGACAGATTCCGGGTAATTGCAATCTTCCGGCGGGGACTTAGTGCAGATTTGAATGCCGCGTGACGGGCCTTGAATCCGAAAGAAAGGGCCGGTGTTTGCTCACTAGACTGGACGCGGATCGGTCTTTAGATGGCTTCGATATAGCGGTTATGCAGGTATGTTGGTCGGTTGGGACGGGGCGCCAGACCTGGCAGACTAAGGCCACGCTGTGACTAGACTATGGTTCTGAATATTGAGGCTGGCGCACATGTTGATATTGGGGGAAAAGGACATATAGAAACATTCTGCTGTTGTGAGCTCGAAAGGAAGAACAGTTGCCTGGGTTCATGTCGGCATCCAGCTTGTGGGCTGGATGTTTATGATTTCGGGGTTAGCTATGGCTTGAATGTTAGAAGGAATCGAGACTCCTCTTAGAATCAGAGCGCTATTTATGAATACAAGGTCTATATTTCAGCATATAATAAGTATATTTGAGCTAGTAATTCATAGTAGATAATAAGAGGTCTAGATTCCATTCGAACCATTCGAACAAAGCCATGTTATTTCAACAACCGATGACATGAAATGAGAAAAGAAAAACAAAGGAATGCAGAAATCGAAAGACCATAGCGAAGCACAAAACCACACTCCATCACCGTCGTCAACCTCCCTCACTCCCCCTAGGCAGCCACCGCCCTCGTCTCCCTCTCATATCTCTCGCTCATCTGCTTCTCTAACTCGGCACCCCCCGGCGACAACCGATACACATAAAACCCCAACCAATAACCGTCATCAATCTCAGAATTTCTCCCTGCGAACCTCATCATCCTCGCCGGCTTATTCCCCCACGTCACAGATGATATCCACAAACTCACCTCCTCGGCCTCAATATTGCGACGCCGCAACGAGGTTGCCACCTCAATCTTTATGACATCCAGCACCATATCCTCGTGCACCCAAACATGCGTCTGTGTCTCAACCTCTGTCCCCTCAAACCTAGCCCAGCGTTTCCCATCCTCCCCGTCCTCAGCAGCTTGTTTCGCAATACTAGCCTCGGTAGTCTGCACGTTATTCAACATCGACTCCAGATCATGTCGCTGGTCCGCGTCCCCCCCCTCCATTACCGACATATCAACCTCCTTGAGCTGTGCCATCCTCATCAACCAACTCGTATTCCACTCCGAAAACCGCACACCCCTAAGACTCCCTTCCAACACCGTTTTCCACTTCTCATCCTCTGGTCCTTCCCACTCGGGGGGAGGATTATACCCCGTCCTCGCATCAAACTCGTCATACACCAAATCTGGCAGAGTCCCCATGTAAATGATTGGGATCTTCAACCAACCCTGTCCACGCCTCGCCATATTCGTCCTCTCCGCTAGATCAAAATGCGAAGGCGGCGGGACAGCAGGCCTTAGCGCCGGTGGCGGCATCTGCGACGGCATCGATGGGGTCGACGGGCTACTCGGTATGAATGCACCGTACCGCCGGAGATCCCTCCTTTGTCCCGGTCCAGGTTGCCGCAAGGCAATACCAGGGGGCAGGTCGGAAAAGTTCGGTGCAAATACTCCGTTGCGATTGACACGCCACGTCTGTTTCGGCGCTCGAGGTTGTGGAATCGCGACTGGGGCTCTCCCACCGGCTCTGGCTCTGTTGATGGCGATTCCAGGAGGTAGATTTCCTTCCTCTGCTTGAGCGCCGGCGGCTCCACCACGGGGTCGATTAACGGGCGTGAATCTTGTGCCAGCGATCCCATCTGGCGTGGCACCTGGCATCGGCGTCGAGCCTTTGATCTGGGGCAGCTGACCTGTTTGTCGGTAGTGCTCGTTCACTGCTGCTGTTTCTGGATCTTGAAATGCACGGAGGCGGCGCATGGCGGATTCTCTGGGGGTGGCGGGGATGCGTGTTTCGTCGGCTCTGGGGGCATTCATTGCGGTTGTTCTTGCTCGCCCTGGCGGGAGATTGTTTCCTTGGTTTGAGGCCATTGTGGATAGTGGTTGGGGGTTTTGGAGGTGAAGGTGGGTGGTGGGATTGAATCGCTTTGTGATGGATGACTTGCTGGTCAATCGGGAGATTACAAGTGTTGTAAAAGCAATGGGGAGCAGCTTCAAAGTGGAAAATGAGAGAGTTTAAGAGTTTCAAAGCAACTTACCTTGCCTACCTATGTATGTATATGTGCCAGCCACCTGTAGTCATCGAGGCCCCGGATGCGTCGACAATAAAAGAACCAGCTGATGGGATCCTTTCAGTTCTTTGTTCATCGAGATACCACGGGTCGGGCGCAGAGCCCGAGATACTCGCCATTCCAAAAGCATTATTGAGAAGAAAGAAGATAAAGAAAATTTCAATCGAGGTTGGCTAATTCTTTTGTTTGGACTTGGTGTGAATGCAAGACCGGATTTGGTGTATAGTCGGTCGATTTCATACCACAATATTACCCGCTGGAAATACAAGAAATGCGACCAGCAAAATACGAATCTTACTTGCCTGTGCTGTCTGTTCTCGGGAAATGAGGTAGGAAATAAATGGTTCGCCGAAAGCGCATGCTAATAGCCTCCAGAAACACATCCTCCGCGCTTCACAGAGCTTCTCATTCCGCCAAAAATTGCCTTCACATAACCAGTTCAAAACAGCAAATTTGGCATAATTTCATAGATATTTTTTGACGAGGTATTCCGATATTAGCAATGATAGGCAGAGGCACCAACGAGTTTGTTCATCTATTCACAGCTCCCTCCTCTTACTCCTCGCCAACCAAGTTCGTGCCCTCGCGCAGCCCCTCTACCACCAACTCGTGACCCTCAGCCCGGAGATAGATGTTCTTGACGTCGTCGGTGGTGGTCTCGAAGTGGCTGGTGGCATCGTAACTCTTGGAGATGAAAATGTTGTCATTGACACCGCTCTCGAGCGGCTCGTAAAGTGGGATTGGTGGGCCCTGGGAAGAGTTAGTTGCTTCTTGGTTGATAAAATGCTGGTCACATACCATGAACTTCTCCTCGATCCTACCAAGGCGCTCAAAGCCAGGTGCGAGCTCCAGGTGGTGGTTTGCGTTGGTCTCTGCCATTGTGGAAACGATGGCGATATAGTAACCCTTGGGGCATACGTTGTGTGCAGAAGAGACCATGGCGATGTAGATATCTTTAATGCGGTTAGCTTTTCCATGAGATCATAGTAATGGTAAACTCACCATTCTTCCTTCCGACCTGCGATTGGGGAATGATAAGCTGGCACGAGTCGCTGTTGTCCGTGCCCTGAATTGGGTGGTTCAGAATGCAAATCGCCTTGAGAACGTGGCCAACAACCTGGACCTTGCCAGGGAAGTACGATGGGTCTCCAAGAATCTTCTTGGCCTTGGTGCTGAAGGTCATTCCATCGCCCTCATCTCCACGCTCCTTCATGGTTGCCTTAATACCAATAGCCTTGTTTCCATCGTACGTAATCTCATCAAGGTTGGTGTTGAGCATGTAAGTGCCACCGTAGATGGCGGACAGACGAGCAAATCCCTGAGGAAGCTCACCAAGACCGTAAAGCGGGTAGATGTATGGAGACTTTCCATAGCGAGCAACGGAGTTACCGTAGAGACGGATACGCTCGATGGTCTCTGGTGCTCCTCCTGCCGCGGTAATGTAGTCGTCAGTTGTGTATAATGCCATGGCATGTCCAATGAAGTCGCGGGTGGTTGCTTCTAATCCGAACTTGTCGTAGACTTCCTTCATCGTGCATGCTTGAATGTTCAGGCCTAGATAGCGGTTAGCGGCATCACCAACCAGGCATATGAATGCGCGTACCCTTGTGGCTAGCTGAATCACCCTCGTTGAAAGTTCCAACCCACTCAATAAACGACTTCATGCGCCTTTTCTCGAAAATACCCATTAGGGAAGAGGTCAGGGCCTCCTTCGCATCGGAAGGTACCTTGGCGACAGTCGCCTTTGACCCTGAGCTCTGCTGCACGTAGCTGCCAGCGATTTGTTTGAATTCAAGGTATCTTGTTACGTCTGTTGAGACGAGAATGTTGGTGAGCTCGCCGCTTGATATGAGTAGCTTCGACACCAGGTCGATGTTCCAATCGTTGGCGCGGCCGTACTTCTTCCATGGCTCCTCACCGGCGGCATAGTTTCCGTACTTTTTGAACAGCTGCTACACGTCAGAATGTGATCCTGGCCAAAATTGTAATCTCACTGACAGTCTCGATGTTGACAGAAGCTGCCTCTCTGTGTTGTGTCAGTCTAGCCCACAAATCCCAGGGTGGTCGAGAACTTACCCGCCATAGTAATCGTTGCGGTCAATGTGCAGCACTTTCTTGCCCTTCACACTGAGGACTCTATGAAAAATATTAGCTCACTACCACCATATGGGTCTCTTGTATGCTTACCCAGACAGAACACACTCAGTCAAGCCTGTTGACGGGAGATTGTTAGCTATGGAATCTGACGTGCCCCTCAATGCGGGGTTACATACCAGTACCAAGGACCACAACATCGTACTCGGGGGCGATTTCGTCCATGATGGCAAACTATATTCCTCCTGGCTATATGCGAAGAAGTACTCAAAGATTCAACAGTAGCTATAGACTCGAGATTCGGCGAATACAGTTGCAACTTTGTTGTCCAAGCTACGGCGCTACTGATAGAGAGTAGCGGTCACCTCTGGCTGCTCCACTCGCTTCAACTATTCCCCTTACAACATAGAGTCGCAACGGGCCGGAATTATCCGCCATAAATGTCATTTGGTGGTGAGACATTATATCAACAGTAATTTGCTATATACTCCTACACGAAGATGATCTTTATCTTCTACAGCTTTATCCTACATCCAAACCCGCTTCCGTAGTCTCCAATACAACATTGACCGAAGACGGTCATTAGCCTGCCAGCTCTGGCGTGGGGTCTACTTTCAAATAGACCACTTTGTCTTATAATGGCTTGTGGATTCTCAACAGATACCATTGAGCTCACTATACCGTTTGAGGCTTGACCTGTTGATCCTTGCCCTCTGCCGCGGCCGCTTCAGCTGCTTCGGCCTCGAGCTCCTCCGCAGTCGGTTCTTCAAACTCGAAAGCATCCAGACTCGGCGTATGTGCAGGTCCTTCTCCGGAGAGATCCACCTCCGGATCGCCCGCTGCCAACTTCCTCGCATCTTCCCATGAATAGTATCGCTCAGTAAGTACTTGCTTGATCGCTCGCTGAGTTCTCCGGACCTGAAATAGGAATGTCAGTATAAAGCCCCCGTAGATGCGATAGATAAAGCGAGTGCTTGGTTTCTTACAGCAGTATCCCTCGTCTTTGCCTCAAAGCCACCATAACCAGCATCAAGTCGCTCTCGCTCGAATGTCTCCGTTGCAATCCTGTTCCGCTCCTTGCAGCACACCCACCACAGTGAATGTAGGTCTTCCCAGCTCTTGTGCCTCAACTCCTCTGCGCTCCAAGGGCGGCCGTGCTTGTTGTCCTCCTCTGGTGTGTTCATTGCCTTATCTTTCGAGTGGAAAAATTGATATAAGCCGTGGTTTTCGTCGACACGGAGCTTGCTCCGCTTTTTTGGGTCGAGGACTGGTTCCGGAAGAGGGTCATTGGAGACACTCAGGGGCTGGCGAGGGCCAGTTCTCCTGACTGTACTCACTCCTCTTTCGCGGTTATAGTCGCGAGGGAAGAAGGATTGTCGCGAGGTGGAGAATTGAGAGGTTTGGGTCTTGACGATTGAGGGAGCGAGGAAGGTCAGAGAGACATGGTGAGCTCGGGCGGGCTTCAAAAGAAGCTGTGCGGCTGGACGCACTACTGCGGATGTCGACATCTCAATTTGAAGTAGCCAGTTGTCTGTGGGAAAATCGGCCTCGCTCCTTCCTACAGCTCGAAGTCAAGATGCCCTCCAGGCGCATCTTCAATAAATCGGCTAGCGAAATTATTTAAGGTTTTCACGTGACGCGGCCGAATTGGTTTCTTGGCAAAAGGAGGATTCAGGAACCAGCACCATTAAATTGAATTGATATTCGACAAAAATCGTTTTCTCAATTGAAGCTCAGAATATATATTTTCCGGTTTATACTCTTCCTCGACCGATACCCACGATACCTTTTCTTGTGTAGTTATTGGAAGGGACGAGTTCGATATAACCATGCACACAGCTATCGCTCTGTTCCAATCGCCGCCGGTAACCAACCCGAGCGATTTCAGCTACAGGCACTATTAAATCTTGATAATTGGTATCTGGATAATCTAAATAGTACACGGGATGCCTATTATAGTGTTTGGATTTGGTGTAATTATGGAGGCTGCGGTATACAGATATTTCCTTTATTTGTGGTATTGTTATTTTATTTCAGTATTTATAAATTCGCCTATATAATACAGTTTCGCTCATCTGGTCAAGAGACAAACAGAGCGGAGCAAGACATGTGTGAACAGTCTACTGCATAAGACCAATGCATGATAATGCTTATATTTCAAAAGTTGATGCTGGGTTAACCCAGTATCATCTGGAAACGAATAAAAATGTGGCCCCAGTTAGCCATCAGTGGGTGGAGACATGAACAGCCACCTGCCTATCACCAGCAGCATAACAAGCAAACACCAAATATATACTCCAATAGGTAGTTTACTGCCAAAATGTGCCTCTACAATCACGATACATCTGATTATTATTCGAGAGATGGGCGGCGAGAAGACGGGGCAGTGGTGAGGAAGGCGGCCGTTAAACGAAAACATCAGGACAACCAGAGCGACAGGAAAACGCGCGAGTTTTGGATAAATAGTTATCATTACTATAACGCACCGGAACGGACATCTCAGTTCCTTGACTAATTCTGACTGACCGATGCCAACTTATTTACCAGTCGTACCTTAATTTATTAGCCAAAAGGAACTCTCTGGTCCGCAGTGTGTTTTTCTCCCTGTCATGTCGATTATACAGTCTGGTGTCTGCATGTCGTGCGCTGGCAGTGAAGGACCAGCGTGCTATCGTCACATGTACCGAGAGACACTCTGCTAATGACCGGACATTCATCGGCGTCCAAAGTTAAGTTAGCACTTTTCGACGATCTGTCTGTAAAGTCCCTATAGTCGGAGGTTTCCGAGCCGAACTACGCCACCAATTTGCCAGGTTCCAAGTTTCACCCCTTTTTCTGGTCAATTATCGTGACCTTACATCAACGGATACAAAGCGCACAAACCACATCGATTGCCTTTGAGCCTCGAAGTTACAGTGGGGTCATCATAGCATTCAAAGACGTTGTAATAAGCTACTGGGGCTTCAAGAATGAAGGCGCAGGGACCCATTTACCGGCTTGTGCGACGAAATCGAAGCCTCTTCTCTTCTACGAGTGGAGTACTCTACTGGTGATACTCCCAAAGTTGGGCTCTTGGGGGATCCATACATGTTCAAGGCTCCATGTCAGCGCCGCCGTTTGTGGCTCTGTGACAGAGATTGCCATTGGCAAGCTTCATCGCCCCTCCCACCCATCAACATTTTAGAGCGAAAATTTCGATCCAAGCGAGCCGGCTGTACTACGGCAGCAGCTGGGTAAACTTCATGCGATCGACGATATCGGAGGCGGGCTTGCTGGCATACTGTATGTTTCTGGGCATCTTTTGGGCATATAATCCCTGGACATGGGGCGCCATTGGCGCTGGGCAGCTGAAAAACACTGCGCTGCACGTGGTGCGCGGCCAGTGGGGAGTATCGATCAAGGTTACTCGTTCCAGATATGCGATACAACTGTAGCGAATGACTCGTAAACATCGCCATCGGGTTGAGTATCCTTCTGTCACACCAATTAATTTCCCTCAGCGCCATTGGCTTGGGCAGGATTATCGAATCCGTTTTATGCGGATATGTCGTGCATACAGTGTCTCTTCATTTCGACCGTTGAAGCCATGGGCGAACAATTACGGAACACAGTTGTTGGTAATGTTAGTGAAGAACGTGGGATTACGTGGGATGGCAACAGGCAGGCAAGTCCGCGCGAATCTTCCGCCATTGGCAAGCCGGCATCAAGCAGGGGTCGCGGACATGGGAGTGCAGACCTTGACGAACTGCTGATTGCCCTGGTCCAGCTAAGGACGCTTGACCAGATGGCGCATCAGTAGCCAATGGTTAATGGTCGTTGGGGGTTGCAGAATGCCTGTTTTTAGATGGCTTTGCGCCGGGGACATGGTAAAGTTGCAGTGGCGGACTCGCTTTCCGGGTTGTTTCGGATCCCGGCATGTGCAAAGGTAACATCGCTGGACCATGAATACAATCCCTACAAACATGAATTATACGGAGGATTGATGTGGGATGAAAGGGAAAAAACGAGCTCCAAACACAGGATCCAATGCTTTCCTTTGCGGACACAAGAACAAGGTCAACTGACTCTGCGAGAGTCAGAATGGTGAGAGGTTTGAGATCAGATCGCGGTGACACACCCTGGTCTGAATCTGACATCATTCGAGACCGGGATGCGATTGATCAACCAGGCGAAGTCCAGAGAAAGATCAGCATGAGCATATTTTGATAAGACTCTGAAACAACGATGATGTGCAACGGTGGTGAAATATATGGCGAGGTTTGCGAGTGTCGCCAGGGATCCCTTCCGTCCGGCAAGTACTGTACAGTGCTGCACAGATTGAAGTCGAGGTTGAGCCGTCGTCAAGCTGAGACGGGTTGATCTCTCCAATCAGTATGGGATACCGAAATGATAAAAGAGCGATTGTCCTGACAGTGCCAAGTTTGTACACGGGAGGATACTCACTACTGTTCGCTACTGGACAATATCGGCCTCGGCTTGCCAATAAGAGTATGGGGCAGATGTGCGAAAGAGCCCAGCGCAGATACCCTCCCTACACTAAGGGTGCACGGTGGTATGCACAGCTTCGTGAATCTCATTTGCGATGCTCCATTCAGAATAGTCTGAGAAGACCTTGCAAGAACCGGTAGTTGGACACGGCGCAGACGGCTCAACCGATCCCCAAAAAGGATTAGTCCCGAGTCAAGAGGAGTACTGGAATGGTTTTGTGTACAATCGGTACACAGCAGGAACGTTTCATGAGCAAAAGCGTGCGAGTCGATGCCTGAGTCGCGTCGTGGTCTGAAACTTTTTGTTTTTGATGCTTGGGGCTGTGCGGGCGTTCTCAGACACGGAAAGGGGAAATTGGATAGGGGAAACAATGGGATTGTTTGATGCTTCTCTGAGTCGCCACTGCCGCCGGAATGTCCTCCGTAAGCTCTTACGCTCTTACGCTTTTACGCTCTTACGGCCGCATAAGCTCGTATGAAGTGCTTTGGTACCTCTCTGCTCTGGGCTCGAGTATTTACTCCTTCTTCGGCCATGCACTACAACGCTTATTATACTTCTCTCGTGTAAGCCCTGGGCCAGTCCCTCGGGCGTTGCAATAGCCCCAAAGATATCGTCTATTGACCAGGGCTTGTCGGAGACTAGGAAAGACACTAGGAGGACTAGGGGATGCAGACTGGGATATTCGTCATCTAACTTCGGAAATTCGCCGCTCTTGCGGCGGTACTTTTCTCTCACGCTCATGGTTCTGGGCAAACCGCTGCGGCGTGGTTGAAAGTAGCATGACTTAGGGGCTACCTCGACCATTTCTTCACAACATACGGATATGCAGCATCGTTCTGTGGGAGGGATTGAGTGCTGGTATGTATCTTGCCCTGAATCTGTTCCCAAATGCCGTGCAAAACATTGAAAAGAGTACTTTCTCTCTGCCATTTTTGCCCAATTTTGCCTCTTGGCTACTCGAGTAACTCCCTACCCCCCCTTCCCATAGGCCGGTCGTTGCTGCTCTTTTAAGTAGATTTTTTTTCTCTTCTTGGACTTGTCTGCGCCAATCGAAGTGACTTGGAGGCGAATGTGTTCTGTTAGTTCTTTCTAGTTCTATTAGATCGAATTCTGCTCGCTCGTTCCTTACTCTCTAAATGCCCCCAATAATTTTTCTTCCCTAAAACTTAATAGTCGTGACCGGGCCCTCTTTGAACTCTTGACAACCCAACGCGCCCCCCCATCCCCATTTCTCCCCTTGAGTCTCCACTCTTTAACTCTATCCATCAACACAATCGCGAAAAAGAACTTGAAAGTGCTCCAGTGCACGTTTTGAGCCTCAACCATTCTAATAGACGCCCTGTGGTTCTTCGCTGTCGCTCATTTTCGATCCACCTTTACTTGCTAGACGTGCGTTTATCGCATAAACACGTTGTTTTTGCCGTTATCGCCTCACACACAATCTCTTTGTGCAACAACGGCCTTCCCGGAGAAAATCCTCGGAAAATCTTCAACGCAAAGAAAACGCGAAATAGCATGACGGTTGGGCCCAATACTTTCTAATTCTTTACATCGCTCCAAGCCCAGGCGCGAACACAAGGCGGGGTCAAACAATAATAGACCTCTCTTTTCATTCACGACGAAAGACACGTCGAGGACTTCTCTTCACGTACATCGACGATCATGGATCAATATGCCAATAGTAGCAGCAACAGCAACGCCAACAACAATAGCAAGTCTTCGAGCAGCAACCTTCCGACCACGTCGTCTTCTATATACTCGTCGCTGCCTTCGATAGCCCCTCAGCAGCTTCAACAAAACGCGTCGCTGCCACCTCAGACGCTTCCTCCGTTGCAGGCTCAGCATGCCGCGTTGTCGATGCACTCCATGTATGGGCAACCGCTGAGCGCGCCTCATACTCCGACCTCGACCCAGCCCAACACACCTGGATCGACGGGCAATGGGGGGTTCCAGCAGATGAGCAGCCAGCCCGCTCCTCGCCAGTACCACCTCCAGCCGAATTCCTCGTACCAGCAGCCGATTCAGCCATATAGCAGCAATTCGTCTGGTATGATGCCCCAAGGCTCAATGTCCATGTCTCATCCGCACCCGCAAGCAATTGCGCCCGCGCCGGGACCAACTCATAACCGTCTCGTGCCATTGCGGCCCATGAACCCATCTACGCCATTGCATGCTCAGCACCCAATGCATCAACAGATGCAAGGGGGCATGGGATCTCCCTATGGGCAACAGGGCCCTGCGCACGAAGAGGTCCCCACACACGTTGTTGGATCGCAAGGCCGCAGAGGCATCCTTCCTAGTGCTCCGGGACGCCCTTCTGTGGCCGCCACTGGACCAGGCGCGAGCAAGAATGCCCAAATCCCGGCCAAGGACGCCGATGGAAAATTCCCTTGCCCTCATTGTGTGAAGACATACCTGCACGCGAAACATCTTAAGCGCCATCTTCTCCGACGTAAGTTTTCAAAACAAGCATTTACGTTTTTGATTGACTGATGCTAACCTGACCTTTAGACACCGGCGACCGCCCATATATGTGCGTTCTTTGCCGCGATACGTTTTCTAGAAGCGACATTCTCAAGCGCCACTTTCAAAAGTGCTCGATCCGCCGTGGAAACCCCACTGGGGCCAGCCATCTGTCCCACGCGCAGTCTCATTTGAAGAAGAACCAGCCCGCTCATAAAAATACCCTACCAGCCACGACTGAAGGAGATATGATGAGAAACATGAACGTTTTGAACGGTGTTCCCACGGACCCAGGTCTCCACCCATTCAACCTCATGGCGGATGGGCGCATGCCAGATGGCCAGGCAAACCCAAGCGACGATCAACTGTCTCAGGGCCACCTTTCCAGGGCCAGCAGCATCAAGAGAATTGGCAGCAATGATGGGCGCGACAGGCGCACCATGACCGGTCCTTCGCGCACTGGTTCCGGCCGCACCAGCTTTGAACAAAACTACAACGGTGATATCCCCAGCACCATGGGCGAAATCCCAAGCACAATGGCCTCCATGAACCCGCAGCTTGCAGCCTATCCCATTCAAAACGGGCACCACGGTATCTCCAACGGCCATAGCGGCCAGCAGCAGCAGTACGGCCACCAAGGGCCCCCAAGCGGGCAAAATGGTCACCAGTACGGACACGGCGGTCCTCCCTATGGACAGCACTATGAATACCCAGGTCAGGGTAACGGAAGCTCTCTGCAGCAGCAGCAGCAGCAGCAACAGCAGCAGCAGCAACAACAGCAACAGCAACAACAGCAACAGCAGCAGCAGCAGCAGCCGGCTAGCGAGGAGATGGGATCGATGGCGAACGGACGAGGCTCTATGCCCATATATGGCAACCTCTCCAACTTAGACTTCATTTAGACTCTTCGTGTATACCAAAAAGCAAAGATTTGGGAAATTGGGAGGTTGGGAGGGCATATTGTTAGTGTGTCCTGTAGATTAGCATTGTTGTGTTTTTGGGGCTCGGTGGCTCTTGGCTGGGGTTTATAGATAGATGATTGTTTATGTCCCTCGAAATGATTAGACTAAAATCCAAAAATTGTGCATAATTACAATTACGTTCCGTCTTGTATACTGCCAATCGGTTTTTGATTGATTATTAATAAATGGGAAAATAACCAACTTGTGTTGGTGGTTGCGTGAACATGTTCTCTACCAATATCATAATTTTCCAACCCCAAGACGCGTTCCCAAAATATATCCATCCACAATATCCATCAACCCCCC
>JPJV01003764.1:0-20158 GCA_000750745.1 Pseudogymnoascus sp. VKM F-4281 (FW-2241)
CCAGCCACCCATGCACGGCTGGCCGCACTCCCTTGTTGACCTGACACTTTTTTGACATGCGACTCCCGGCCTTGTATCCCTAACTCCCGGCCCTAACTGCCAGCCAGTCCCCGACCGTGGCTCGTTACCCTCGTTACCCTCTGCGCTCGCTCACTCCGGTCCCCCTCGTCCGCGTGCGCGCGCTGTAAACGTCCCGCGCTGTAAACGGCCGCTCGGTTAAACAAATACCCAAAAAAAGGGGAGTGACCTTGATGCACACATCGCCTACGGAGTTGTGACAACAGTTCCTTCAACCTCCGACCGTCCGGTTTGGCCGGGTTCACCCATACACGTCAGCTCCTTCCGTCGTCTCTCTTGTCTATCTCTCTCTCTCTCTCCCGTTTGATTCTCGCATTTACACTGTACTGTCTTTACTGGTCCCGTCTTTCTCCGCGGAAGCCCATGACTTCATTTACTCTTTCCCATCGTACCATCACTGCATCCAGGCCCTTTCTTTTTTTTCTTTTCCTGTCGCATACAACGCTCCTTGGCAGATGCCTGCATGTTGGGTTACTGATCCATAGCGCCGGGTTTAGCGGCACCCGATGCGCTCGGTTGGGTTTGTTGGGTTTTCTTGGGTTTTCTCGGGGTCAGCGATCGAATCTAGATCTGCTAGCATCGACGCTAGTCTACTTTTAGAAATCTTCTGGAAGTCTCTGCGTTGTGACGTTGCACGCTTGTCCCTTGCTGATTAAGCGGCCCCGGTCCTTCCGCCGTCATGTGTGTGACAGACACTCCGCGGTGTTAGCTTTTTTATCTCGTCTTTTCGTTGTTGGGCCCCCAAGCCCCTATTCATTCAACATTCGGTCTCGACCTCGCTTCTCTTTTTTCCGTCTCTATTGCCTCGGTTGCTCGGCGTTACATAACATACCATCTTCAAAATGTGAGTATGTTGGTGGATGTTTGTTTTCCAGTAACTCCGGAGTTTGTTGGGCGCCGGCGGGGGTGCTGCAAGGAGGATTCATACCATGGTAGGGGATGAGTGATAATAAATATTCCACCATGGGTTACTTTTTGAAAACTAGGTGACTCGTATTCTACGCCGCCGATACGGGCTTGGCTGTCAGTCTATTGAATTTTTCTAATTATTATGCAACTTTGATGTGATGGCTGCTAGGTTAAATCCTGCGTGATATATAAAGTTATATTTTTAGATCGGCTGAGAAAAAAAAGGCCCTGAGAAAAAAAACAAGGGTAAAAAACTTTCGCAGGAACAGAACCCAGACCCCCAAAGCTGCAAGCAAAACTTTTCAATCAGTGAAATACGAAGGTACTCGCAAGTAACAGTCATAATATACCAGAAACCAAAGGGAGACAAACCTTCACAATAAGTCCGACGTTGAACGGAGCCATGTCATGTGATTAGTGATACACCACTGCACTCACCGACGACTAATGTTGTACAGGTCATCAAAAATCATCGGAATGGGCTGAAATAATGTCAGATTTAGCTACAAGTCAAACTAGAAAACCTACCAACAACCAAGTCCTTTCTGGACACCATAACTACATAATTTTTTTTCACTCCCAATATCCCTCCCTATACGCCCCTAACCAACGACTCCGGGCGGCGGTCGGATATAAATCCCACACCCTACTGCGACGCACCCAACGCGCATCATTCTCCAATGACAGCTGCTCGAGCATCCTTATACTCGGCCGAAATACCGGTCCAAATACGGAATTGCTCGATACCCTGCCAGATCAGGGCCTCGATTCCCTCAACGGATTTCCAACCCGCATCTTGTGCCATGTTCATCAACGCCGTTGTGCTCGAGGCGGTGTAAGCCATCTCGAGAAGAACCCTGTGGACATCACCGGCATCCTTATGGTGGAAGATGGAGACTAGGGTCTCTCTAATCCCGACATCAATGGGCTTTGATGATGGAATAGTTCCAACAGCGACGCTCGGAATACTCTGTAGAGACTGGGCCTCCTCAGGACTGCGAATATGGACGAGCCCGGGGAAGGACGAGACAAGCTCGTCGACCTTGGACGGGGATCGCGCGACGATATAGACTGGGCTATAGCCCGTAGATTGCAAAGCGAAGATCGCAGCTCTTGCTGTGCCTCCAGATCCAATGACCAAACCGGACCCAGGTTGAGCCCCAGCAGCCTGCAACGTCTTCTTGATTCCGATCCAGTCCGTGTTGTCGCCAAAGAGACTGGTGGAATCCGTCGACGAACGTACCTTGGCGATGGTGTTGACTGCCCCGATGGTCTTGGCTGCCTCAGAAAGGTTATCCAAAAGCGGAATGACGTCTAGTTTCAACGGGATTGTCACGCTTGCTCCGCCAAACGACTCCGACTTGAGTAGCTGCTCAATGTCCTGAGCAACGTCTGTCTCGAATAAGTCGTAGACATCTGACAGTCCATTTTTCTCGAACAACTTGTTATGCAGGGCAGGAGAGCGAGAGGCCGAGATTGGTTTGCCAAAGAGATAATAGTTGTGCGGTTCGAGCTCTCCAAGCAGAGACAGACCACTGCGGATCTCCGTTGCGGATAGTTGACCAGGCGCAGCCTTGAAGGGAAGTGCGGGATGCGAAACTGGAGTCATGAAGCCATTCAAGACACGGCTTAATTTCCCCTTGGCACCCATGTTGATTGCGATAAGTGGCGTCTCATGGGTCATGTCGTTCTTGAATTTTGCTAGAGCAAAATTGTCTTCCATGGACTTTGCCACGCCGACAAGCTTAACAATATCTCCGTACTCAAGAGCTCTGTTGTAGTACTGAGCCCAGCCTGCATTTTTCCATGACAAGGTACCGGAAGGATCGTGATGTGAAGCAATGATCTTGGACAGCCCCTTGTTAGAGCAAACAGTTTGAAGCAGTTCTGTTGGGAACTGTATTTCCACATCGATAAATTCAATAGCCATTCGGATGGCAGCCTTGTAGAGTTCCAAGGCTTGATCGTGTGCATCGTTGGGGAAGCGACCCCCTTGTCCAACGGTTCGGATCGTAAAGATCAGAGGCAGTGAAATGACCGATCTGAGCATAGATACTTGCTCATAGACGAAGTCAAGCGTTGGGATCCCGTCCTTGGAAGCGGGATCAACAAGTAAGTCAACGCGAAGTTCCACTGCATCAGATCCAACAACAACTTCTGGAAGCACATCAAGCATCTCAGCCGCATCTGGCATAGTGAGGGACACAAAGAAGGAGTGCTTCTTAGCTTTTATCTCGTCAAAGTGAGTGCTGTCGCCTGTTGTCAAGGATAGGAAGCGTAAAAAGTTGTCCCTTGCGAGTGTGAGTGCCCCATTATCGGTGGTGTGGCTGTGATACTGAAAGTTGGAACATTTTTGGAACCAGGGCTTTCGGCGAACATAGACGCCCATCATGTCTTCGACGTAAGCTGGGCGAGACTTGTCGATTTTGAGGTAACTCATGACGTTCTCGGTGTCGCGATGGACCAAAAGAACAATACCACCATTTTTGTGGTAGTTTACGAGTAGCTCACGAGCTTCCGGAATCTCCACAACTCCACCACCGCATGCGAATACGTATCCGTTGGGCTTCTCCGCCATGACGCGCTTTAAAAGCGCCAACTCTTCATCACGGAATTCCTGCCAGCCTCGGGATTTGATCAGCTCCGGTATTGTCATTCCGATTGTTTGTTCCAGAAGTTGATCGAGATCTAAGAGAGGTCGACCCAATTTGGCAGCAGCCCAGCCACCTGCAGTGGTCTTACCTGCACCCCTCATGCCAACGATAAAGATGGACCGATCTGACACTATGGGTGTGGCTTCTTGGTGTAAACGATCTTCGTCAACCTCCTGACCTGACAGTTGCACTTTGAAGAATAAGGACATAACATCCCACCATCCTGGCCAAGTTTTTGCTGTACATTCCCTCTCGAGGATCAGAGTCGGCTCCGGAGCAGCCGCGGCTAAAACACTGAAGCTCATTGCTACGCGATGGTCATCGTAGCAGAAGACGCCCTGTTCAGGATTCAACAAAGACTTTATCGGCTTCCCGTCAACTTCAATACCGTCTTCTGTCTCACGGCACTCTACCCCAAACTTCTTAAGCTCGTCCTTCATGGCCTTGATGCGGTTGCATTCTTTCACTCGTTGATTGGCGATTCCTCGAATTTTTGTTGTTCCCTTCGACACAGCAGCAAGAACAGAGGCTGTTAAGAATGCATCTGTCATTGGCTCCATATCGATATCTTCCAATCCCTTCAGCCCGCCAGGAGGAGGGCCGGTGACAGTTGTTGAATTTGCGGTTTGTTTAACTTCGCAACCCATCGGGCGCAGAACATCAACCGCAAACCGAGAGTCGCCCTGTAGAGAGCTCGAACCAATATTAGGTATGGTGCAAGTTGTGCCTGATATGGCTGCAATTGCTAGCGGGTAGGTGGCTGAACTGGCATCGCTCTCAATAGTGTAATCCGCCGGATTTTGGTAAACACCTTGCGGGACATGGTACGTGTGTTCCTCGGTTTCCGATCTTGTGACTGTTATGCCAAAAGACCCCATCATTGCTGTGGTCATGTCGATGTAGGGCTGCGATATTGGCTTACCACCGACTAGGCGTAAGGTAACAGGATTCTTCGCATATGGCGCACACATCAAAAGTGATGAGACGTACTGAGAGGATACAGTTGCGGCCAACTCAATGGTCCCACCGACAAATCCTCCCGACGCAGCAATATCGATTGGCAAGCTTTTTTCCTTTTCCAAGTACTTGATTTCCACACCGTTTTCCCGAAGAGATTCTACCAAGGGGCCAATAGGCCTCACTTTCATTCGGGAATTCCCTGTAAGGACAGTGGAACTCACTGTAGACGGCTTGCAAAGAGCTGCAACTGTTGTTAAGAACCGCGACGCAGTTCCGGCGTTGCCCAGGTACAATTCTGAGGGACTGGCACGCAAGTCGCCCCCCTTTCCGTTCACCAAAAGCACCTCCCCTTCATCTTCCCAAGAGTATGTGGCACCACCTAGTTTGCCGATTGCGGTGAGCATAACCTCGGTATCGTCAGAGTGGAGAAGATTTCGAATGCGACACGGTCCTAACCCGAGAGCTGCCATTACCAGCGCCCGATTCGATACGCTTTTGGATCCAGGTGGAGTTACTTCGACACTGAGAGATTTAGGAATGCCAGGGGTGACAACTATCGACTTTGAGAGTATGATCCGGATGGCCACATCCTCTACAACACTGGCCTTCTGCTCATGCGTCTTCCCAATAGCCGATAATAGAACGATCTTTTTCTTCCTGCCATCGTTCTTCTTATCTACTGCCATCTTGTTCAATAAAACATCAACCGGGCATTTTTTACCAGCGGTCCGTTTCCTAACAAGGCTGTCGTCAAGGGACGTCGGAAGTTCATAGCTCGATATGCATTTTACCAGTCTAGCAACCGCACCCGGTTTCAGAACACCTAGGTAACGAGCCAACTCGGCCTCCTTCACCATACCAATGGCCACTGCTTCGCCATGCAGGACTTGTGGCGTCAGTATGGCTTCAAAGGCATGACCAATGGAATGACCAAAGTTCAGTAAATTTCTCAGACCGCCCTCCCTTTCATCGGCGGACACAACCTCCGCTTTGACACGAGCAGACCCAAGTACAATTCTCTTTAAAATATCTCGAATTGGCGCGAGGCGGCTCGACGGGTCACTAGATGGAGAGCGAATAGTCTCCATAATCAAGGTTGCATTGCTCTCGAGAGTTGAGAATTCCGCCTCGTCCCATATGGCGGCCGTCTTGATAACCTCTGCCATGCCATTTATAAACTCTCGAATTGGGAGGGTCTCAAGGAAGCGCAAGTCGATATAAATGCGCTGCGGTTGCCAGAACGCCCCAATGAGGTTCTTCCCTAACGGGGTATCAATTGCTGTTTTTCCGCCTATAGAGGAGTCGACCATAGCAAGTAACGTAGTCGGGACTTGTACAAACCGCACCCCGCGCATGAAAGTCGCCGCTACATATCCTATCATGTCGCCAATGACGCCACCACCAAGTGCAATGATCACGGTGTCTCTTGTGCACTGGTGTGACAGCATCCAATCTTCAATTTCCGCCTTGGTTGCTCGCCCTTTCGAGCTCTCTCCTGGTGGGATTTCGTAAACTAGAAGGCGGGGTGGGGATTCGAGTTTCGCAGTGGATTCGCGGAATGCAGTCTCGAAGGGTTCGACATAGAGTCCTCCCAGGTTGGTGTCAGTAATGAGGACATAGGTAGAAGATTTAAGGTTCTCCAGTAAATCTCCTACGACAAACGAGCGCCATATGTCGAAATCCACAACGATATCATCGTTGCCAAGGATTGAAATCCTCGTAGGCCCTCCATTGGCCCTTGCAGCTGCCATCTTCAACTATGAGCTGCAATTAACGGTCGTTGGTAGGCTTAACTGCAGTACTGACTGGTACTTCATAAATTGGCGGTCTGGGAGTGAAAGTGGGAGAGAGAGACGGAGGGACGGTGGCGGGGAGAAAGATGCCGCCTATGACTCTTGGGGCGAGCTCGGAGCTTCTTTGTGACAGTGTGTCGGACAAAAAATAATATCGCCGGGCCGTTTACGGCTCCGTCCTGCCATACAAATTCAGCCTGTACTTTTAAGTCGGAGAAATATATTTCCGATAGAAGCAATTTATCAAATGCATCCATCGTTGTTTCTATTTCGTTAGTCCTGCACTTCTCAACATTTGATGCTCGTGGAAGGTAAAGTGAAGGAATTAGAGTTATTATCCCTACGTCCTCTTCCTCAAATAATTGTTCCTAGTCTCTCTTTCTCGGATTGTCGCGCCTAGTTTCTCTTCCTCACATTGCTGTGCCTGGTTTCTCTCCCTCGAGTTGTTGTGCCAAAGTATTTGGGATTGTTGTTAAATTCACAGTGCCCACTCACATCGTCCCAATGAAATCGTAATCAACTGTTTGATCAAAACTACTTCTCGTTTCTACATACACAGCTCCTATTTTTCCAATCACTTGCAAAAACCATCAATACCCTGCCCGTAATAACTACCCACTCCGTCGCGCCAACATTTAATGATCTAAGCAGCCCAACTCGCACCGGTAATAACTCAACCTGACATCACATGGTCGGTGTCGCTGTCGACAGGAACCTTTGTCAAAACATCAAAGGCTCCAGTTCCAACCTTGCCAGTTCTCCCAATCACGATTCTCGCACTGGGGCTACTGAGATCATCCCAGTCACCGTCCATCACGGCGTCCTTGAGGAACCCAATAGTCGTCTCGAAGCTCATCTTCAAGAAGGGACTGACGCTGCCCTTCAGACCATTGCGATTGAAAGGACTGAAGCCACCACCCCTCGTCATAAAATCAGCAATAAGATTCAGATGACGATTATCCACAGCGATACCGTGTCCTCCGAAAACCCCAGACAGTTCCTGAATAATTGTTGCTCGACAGGCTTCAACACCGTAGTGTTCTAGCATCGCAGCAATGTCGTTAGTCGAGATCTTGTTCGGGTTGATGCAGTCGCTGTACATCTGCATAGCCTTTAGGTTAACTCCAGAGGCATAGACAACAGCGGCATCAGCACCCTTCCCAGCTACATATGTACACGTATCGAGCCCGGAAATTTGCTGAATCAATGACGCGTGGAGGGCGCTCTCAAGAATATTCAGCATGAGAACCTTTGGCGAACTGGCGTCATACTCGAGCGTGACCTTACACCACGAGCCACCTTCATCACATCGGAACCGAGATACATCTGCATTTTTGTTCATGACCCTTGATTGGCGGTCATCAGAGAGGGCTTGGTGGGCAGAGTCTGCTTCTTCTTCGTCGTTCTCGTAGTCCTCGTCGTTGCCCAATCTTGATCCACGCGACCCGCTCTGGAATCCTCCATCATCTCCGTCATCCTCGTCTTCGGGCGATGCCTCCCTTTCCATCTGGGTTTGAACGGCATCGTCCTCGTCGTCGTTGGCACCATAAGAGACTGCCTGTCCGCGGTTGGCCTTCAGCTTGGCATTTGTAGCATCGCCGTCATCATCCTCATCATCATCGTCCTCATCGCGAGGTGCCTTTTCACCCTCAGGCCTAGCCTCTTCAATTACACCCACAGATTTGCCAATTTCCGGGACTGCAGCTGTATTAGCAGCAGATTTCAACTTCTTTTCGCCCTTCTTTTTCCCAAGAGCTTTTCTCGCAAGAGACTGCAGCTTTGGAACAAATTTCTTCTCCAATGTAGAAATGACGTCGGCGACATCTATGGCATAGGTCTCTTTGTATTCTTGCGGGGGGAAAAACTTTAGATTTATATCGTAAATCTTTGCCCGAGACTGCGAGGTTCCTCTGCCGATTCGCTCACTGACTGAAGCCTCATCGAGTACCTCCGCCAAAGAGAGTTTACTAATGCCCTTGGCAAACTTTTCGCCAGCTTCTTCTGTCATCTCCTCGTTGACCTGAAGAGTCATGGACGGAGTAGAGATATTGTTACTTGCGGTCATGACAATTTCTCGAAGACGTGGAATACCGAGAGTGACATTTTTTGCCGAATGACCAGCTAAATGGAAGGTGTTAAGAGTCATCTGAGTGGAAGGTTCGCCAATAGATTGGCCAGCGACAATTCCAACGGCCTCTCCAGGCTCAACAACCGATTTCAGGTATTTTACGTTCAGGATAGGCCCTAGTTCCTTTTTACTGTACGCATTTGGATTGCTCTTTGACTTGATGAGGCCATCCGGGTTCTCCTTAATGTAGCTACTCAACGAACGGTTGAAACTCTCCGAGGTTGAGTATAAGTGCCTGCCTGGGTGATAATGAGCCAAGACAGGGTCTGACACATCATTGGTATTTGCCTTCGCTGTTTTTATGCCGCGTTTCATCATCTTCTGGATTTTCTCCTGGTGCTCTCCGATAACTTCAAGATCATCTCCGAGTTTCATTTGGGCCACGACAGATTCTATGTTTTGCAATAGGAATTTGAAGTCTGTTAGATGTTTCGTTTTGGTAACATCTAGCCCGTCTTCGCCGTACAAAAACTGAACCATAGACCCATCGGAGTCGCGAACAGACGTATCGTATTCAACTTTCAATCCCTCCATGCCTTTGATGAGACAGCGCTGAAGATATCCAGATCTGGAGGTTTTGACTGCCGTATCGATAAGTCCTTCTCTTCCGGCCATGGCGTGGAAGTAATACTCCTGAGGCCTTATGCCTGTTAAAAATCGATTTGCAATATACCCGCCAGCTCGCACGTTGGTTTCGAATGGCTTGAAGCAAGGTAATGATTTCCCGGAGACCATAACTGGAACTCTACGACCTTCCAAAACTTGTTGCCCGAGATTGCACGAAATAAGGTTGGCATTGACAGCGCTGCCCTTTGCACCTGAGACCGTCATATTCTGCATTTGGTTCTTCGGAAACTGTTTCACCAATCCATGTGGCAAACATGCTTTGGTAATTTCTGACGAGAGTTTGTTGGAACTGCCGTTCATCATCACATCAAGGCCTTCCTGTTTGGTGTCATCTCTCAAAACATCCTCGAGTCGGTTTCGTAGTTCGGGGTCATTGGCTGTCGGTTTCCGGTCCTCCAATGTTACATACTTAGCGGCCACTTCTAATCCGATTAAGTGGACATCCTTAAGCTTTTCCCGCCTAGTTTTTTCACCCTCGGAGGTCAGAAGGAGATCTTCCATACCACAAGAAAATGCTCGGATGTGAAGAAACTTCGTGAGAAGTCGCCCTAATATGCTGAGCATTTTCCCGGCAACTGTAGGCCCATGTGCTTCATGTAACGAATGAATTAAGCCACCACCACTAGGTCCTAGTTGCGACTTGTCGAGGATGCCAGTGATCAATTCCCCATCCTGAAATAAAACTTGGCCTTCCTCAGACTTTGGCCCCCAACGGTCAGCAGGAACTTGCGATTTGCTGATAAGGTTGAGGGAAGTGTATCCTAGCGGCGTAATATTTTTCAAAATTGTTGTGATTATTTGTTTTCCAGTCCACTGTGGGAATGGCTTGATTATGGCTGGAGGAACAGTCTCGATACGTTCGCCAGTAATATGCCCGCTCTCGGGACGAAGGCAATTGTAAACCAGTTGCTGATAGGTCGCTCGATCGAAGAAAGTATCACGATTCGTCATCCAGACTGACACTGAAATATGGTCCTGAATAAGACCACGTAACGGTTTTCCGGCCGTTGCGGCAAGATACTGGTGGTCGGTGTCGGCGATTTGGAGAGCTTCAGCCCGCGCAACCTCATTTTGCGGAAAATGCATGTTCATCTCATCACCGTCAAAATCGGCGTTGTAGGTATTGCAATTGGCGTAGTGCATACGAATTGTCTTTTCGCCAGGGAGAACTCTTGCTCGATGTCCCATAATAGATGGCTTATGGAGGGTGGGCTGGCGGTTCATGAGAACGACATCTCCGTTGGTGAGATGGCGATGAACCTTCTTGTTCCGTGCCCCATTGGCGCCAATACCAGATGAAGCTAGAAGCTGGTTTGCTAAACTTTGTCGTTCATCTTGAGTTTTCGTTCGTAGGTTGATCACTTGCCCATTCTCATTCTCAATAGCAGCTGCACCGGGCCACTTGTCTGCTCCATTAATTACGGCTTGCTGTAGCTCCTTGAAATTATGGCTCGTGACAGGTTCGGGATATGTAAGCTTTCTTGCGAACACAGGCGGAACACCAATCTCGTTGGTCTCGATGTTGGGATCGGGAGAAATGACACTCCTGGCAGCAAAGTTGACTCGTTTTCCCATCATGTTCTTGCGAAACAATCCTTCCTTTTTCTCAAGCTTTTGCTTGATACCGTCTTCATTTTTCTTACCGGCGGCACCCTGGATCGGGTTCCTATCTCGGTCTATTAAAGAATTGACGCAATCCTGGAGTTTTACCCACGATTCTTGAAGATCCGAGAAGTCTCTTCTCCGGTATTTGAGGTCGGCTAAATCGGGGTTGTCCAACTCTTTCGATATTTGAGCTGTCATATGCCCTGCGGTTAAGATTTGCTTATATAGAGCATTCTGTTGAGCCTCCGCTATTTCTCCAGCTCCCGTCCTCGCTTCTGGTCGATACTTGTTTGGCGGAACAAGAAGAGTTTGCAGGAAAAAAAATTCGGATGTGACAACGGCTGCTTTCTTTGAGGACGATCTAGAAGCATAAACTAACGACAGTATTTCTTGCTCCTTCTCGAATAGCAGTGTCAAGCTCGCCCTTACTTCCATAGGATTGACATATCGTTCATTTCCTGCAGTGGATGGCTTTTGTTTGGAGATGGCAGTGGTTCCTGATGTTGGACGCTCTTTCGAGACAAGGCCTCCAACAACATCCAGACTATGTCCCTCGCCTTCATCCTCCTCGTTTGACGAAAGATCTATATCAGCGATGCCTTCATCCGAATCATATCCGTTGGACTTCTTTGCGTATCCAGCATCTTTGGACACAATGCGCATTGCATTGGTCGCCTTAAGATTTTGTTGGGCGTTCTTAGCTACCTCTTTCGCAGACATGGGCTTCTCAAATATCTTGACGAATCGATCTTTGCGAAATCCATTGGATACAGCCCTGCAGTTTGCGCATGTTTTGGAGATTGTAATGGACTTAAGGAAACTTTTAATAACCTCTCGCCGAGCTTCCGCAACACTTTCATTCTTCTCGAGCCTCCAGTCCCAGGGAGTTGCTTTTGCGTCTCGGATCGCTTTCTTCACGAATGCGAGCCGTTGCTTAATAGTCGACTCCACCCCATTATCGTCTCCAGAATCACTGCTTTCGTCTTCTTGCTCCACAGCTGCCGCCTTCTTTGCGACAATGTCTATGTTGTCCAACTCTTCAGAGGCACTAAGTAGACCGGCCTGGATTAGGCGGAGCTTACAATAGTATAGGTTCACATCTTTTCGGGACATTTTAAAATGGTGGCAGAAGGCGCATTTGGCGCGTAGTAATCGTAAGAGCTGATCCATGAAAGTTGGATGGTACACGGGAACTGGGAGAGTGATATGGCCGACATGGCCAGGACAGGACAGGGCACCAAGATGACATGTCGTACATCTATTTGGAAATTAGCTAAAATAAGAGGTATAATAGAGTAGCATATCTTACTGTATATCACCCCAGGCTCCAAGGGCAGGGTCATACAATCCACCTGGAACTGGATTCAAAAGAGTGTCGAAAGTAGTCGGGTTTTGTATGGCCTTAACTGACAGGCGTTTAATCTCATCTTGAGAAAGGAACGCAAAGTCAACACTGCCAATGGCAGATGAGACCGGTTGCGAGATATTCATTATCACTCTGCAGAATTGACACAGAACATCTGGGGCGGTACGTGCATTGAGATCAAAAAAATTAACGGCGCAAGTACATGAAATGTCCAAAAAAGTCCATGGTCATTAGGCGGTGAACAAATAGTGCTGGCAGAAAGTTATCCACGTGACTAGTCAACCCCAACCGCGACCCCAAGATCTGCCAAAACACGTCACAATCTCAACTTTCTGACTACAAGTCTAAACTACACACGGCAATATTTATACAGCAAGGCCGTTCACATCTTCAGAGAAAGGTGATTTTGACCATGGACCATGGGAAGAGTTCTCCAATACTGGGCCCTCGCCATGACTCTGGCAGCCGAGTCCAGAAGCCAGAATCAGCATCGGACAAACTTGCCTCACTGAAGGCTAGAGTCGCCGCCGCAGTTGGGAATAGCAAAGCGAAAGGAGGTTTAAATGTTGGTCTACACCCTGCACTGGAAGATCATGGACAGTGGAAGCCTTCGAAAACTGTCGCGCCAAAGTTTGCAACGAGTATAGGCAACGCACGACCTCTCGAAAAACAGTCTGCGAAGGGCAAAAAACAGCTCGATTTGTCAGGGCCTTCACCGGAAGATATCCGCAACAATCCATACTTTGATAATAGCTTAGGTGGGCAGACGGCGACACTCAAGAATAGGAATTCACGACAGCTTGTCTTCAATCAGAAAGGGAAATATATTCAGCAGGCAAATGCACTCAGACGACAGGCCGCCTTGGAGGCGATGAAAAAGCGAATTGCAGAGTCGTCACGGAAAATTGGCATTGATGAAGATTTAGACACAGAAAAGAATTATCTTGTTGAGGCACCTCCTGATATCGAGTGGTGGGATGAAGGCTTGGTGGACGGCAAAGACTATGCGCACATTGACGACCCGAAGAGACTCAAGCTGGACACGTCCGATTCTATTATAACACGTTACATACAACACCCGGTTCTTCTTGAACCTCCACAGGAGAAGAATGTGCCGGCGCCAAAGCCGATGTTCCTAACAGCGAAGGAGCAGGCCAAATTACGGCGGCAACGTCGCATGGTGGATCTTAAGGAGCAACAAGCAAAGATTAGACTGGGTCTTGAACCTGCGCCCCCTCCAAAGGTTAAGAAAGGGAACCTTATGCGTGTTCTTGGTGAGGAAGCTGTCAAGGATCCAACTGCAGTTGAGGCGCGAGTCAACAGAGAAATTGCGGAGCGACACACGAAGCATCTAGATATCAACGAAGACCGAAAACTTACCAAGGAGCAAAGACTCGAAAAATTGGCGTTGAACCAGGAGAAGGATGCCGCTAAGGGTATTCACATCATGGTTTTTAAGATCAACAGTTTGGCAAACGGTAGCCATCGATTCAAGATCGCCAAAAACGCAGAACAATATGCTCTTACAGGAATATGCATCATGAACCCGAGATTCAATCTAGTCATTGTGGAAGGTGGGGAACACAGCATCAGGCAGTATAAGAAACTGATGTTATCTCGAATTGATTGGACAGAAAGCTCTCCAACAAGAGCCAAAGAAACGCATCAAGAAGAATTGGTGGACTGGCTGAAAGGCGAAGACGAGAAAGGAGCTCTCAAAGACATGAGTTTGAATAAATGCATACTGGTATTCGAGGGGGAAGAAAAAGCAAGAGCATTTCGCAAGTGGGGAAGTAAAGTTTGCGAAACAGATGCAGCAGCACGGGAGGCATTGACCAGGTCGAAGATGGAAAACATGTGGACTCAAGCAAAGACAATGCATTGAGATGTAGATATTGTAACACTTATACCCCAAAATTAGTATTCGGGTCCTACTTCGAGGGCAATTAAACAATTAATACTCCAGGCTTTATGAACCATTCTAGTTATACCTTTTGCCAAGTTGCTGTTGTGAGAACCCATTCACCCGTGTCATTTGTTTCGCCAAACACCAGAATCGCAATTGCTCCTTTTACTATCCATCTAATTCCATCATGCCGGCCTCAAACTCCTCATCGTCCATGCCGTACTCATCACCCATGATCACGTCTTGCTCATTGCCATGTCGTATATCTTCCAATGCTGCACCATCCCGCAGCTGCCGGATTTTCTCTTCGTCCTCTTTCTCTTGGTGCTTCTGTAGATCAGCAACGCTCCAAGTACTGATGCCTTCGTGGTCCTCTTGCTTAAACGGCTGAGCAATGTTCTTCAAGAATTTCTTGGCACTGCTGACAGCCATGTCGATACTGAGATTCGTGTCCGAATCCATCACGGCGCTATTGATCCAACTTGGAAGTTGCGCTCTCTTTTTCATAAATCGACGATCAGCAAGCACCATTATTCCGTAATCATCTTTTCCTCTCAGTACCCGCCCCAGGCACTGAGACGCATGCCGCATTGCATCGAAGGACAGGAAATCGTTCTCTCGGATGCGGTATGTCTCCCGCAGGAATTCGAGTCTTGCTTTGAGGATCCGGGACTCTGTATATTGGAAAGGAACGCCAATACATAACACCGTCCTGCCGTATTGATGGTCGAAATCGATACCTTCGGAAACCTTACCACGAGCTACACAGAGAAGAATGGCTCCGCGCCCATTACAACAAGCCGTCCGATAAGTCTCAAGCGCCAAAGATGTCTCTTGAGCATCGGGCGTCTCGACAAGGATAAGCTTGTACTTCCAAACCTCGTCCAAAATCCCCATCCCCTGCCACATGCTGATGATTGACTCCATGTAGAGATATGATGGAAAGAAGACCACCATGCCATCAGGCGTGATTTTGGAGAATTCAGTAAGTAAGTTCCCGTAGTTCCTTACTACACTGGGCTCATTGCGAACCTGAAAACCTGAAGATATAGCCACCTGGTCACTGCCGCGGGTAACAATCATTGGCAGGAATGATCGCCGTGCGAGTGTCATCTGATATGTTTCCTGCACAACTGTTGTGAAGTTCAACATCTTAGGATACATTTCCAGCGGAGATAATGTCCCTGAAGTAATAATCACCGAGCTGAATCTGTCGAAGACCGGCTTGATTGCGATTGCAGCATCGAGGCATGTAAAGTGCAGAACAGGATTTGGCACCTCCGCAGTATCTGATTCATATGGCTCAAGTATGAGAAGAAAACCCTTTTCATATGTTGCAACTAGCGTAGCGAACGTGGCAACTTCTTGCAGAGGCTGGTAATCTTCAATGTTAGTCAATTCTAACGTCCGCACAAGCGAGGTTAAACGCTCCGCGCAAAATCGAAGGGGCTTCCGTTCGATGAATGTGGTCTCCTTCAGATGTGCTAAGAAAGACAATGGCGTTTCGGAAATGACTTGTCGAACCCTCATCCGTGTCTTTAGAAGAACCAATATTAGCATGGAAGCAACAGATCAAGGATTGGAGCATGACTACCTTCAAGTATTCCACAAACCGTTTCAGAAATGCAACAAAATGCTCGGCTCGACGGATGTTTCCTGGGACCGCTTCTTTCAGCAAGTCGTCAGGTAAAGCTGTTGGCGGATGTAAGCATAATAACGACAACTGTATGCTGGTTGAAACACCCACCTGGATTTGACATGAACGCATCCTCCTCTCGAGCTTCATCTGCTTCACGAAGTCCCTCGACCAATTTGGCATATTCATTCTGAAGTTTCTCCGCGTCAGTGTCCTTCATTTCAGAAATCTTGGTTTCCAAATTTTGTGCTCCCCTCGTAGCTTTTCGTAACGAGTCCTCAGTAATGTCAGTACTCAGAGATTCAATACAGACGTTGTCGATGTTATGAGCTTCATCAAAGACTACTATGCAGTCCTTCGAAAGCTCCTTCGACACACGCTCTGCGATCTTTGGGTCGAGGAGGTAATGGTACGAGTAAATAATGACGTTGCAAAATGACATCTGTAGAAATTAGGACCGTGAAATGGACTTCAAATGCCAGCAACCTACCATTCGCCGTGATGTGAAATATGGGCATTGCTTGTGCTCTTCGCCGTACCGCATAATGCCATCTAATGTCCACACGCCATTTGGGATTAGATCATGCGGCTCAAGCAAGTCCAAATTCTAATCCGTCAGCAGTGCTTTAATAGATATCGTCCGTGTTGATCATAGTACCTCGTGATATGTGCAAAGTTCGACGTCCTCGCCCTTCTCCTTCTTTTCTTTTACAAACCCAGCGGTAAGGCTCCGGCAGCGAGCATCGACAATTGCTCCGCTCTTCTCCCGCTTCACGGAAGGATGCAAGCAGAGGTTCTTCCTACTTGTCAGACCAAGCCCTCTAAATTCCTCCACGCGACCAAGCTGTTCACTCCTATAATTCATGAGGGCTTTCAACTCAGCAAGGGCCTTTTCGATTTCGGACATTGTGCCTACGACAATTAGCTCAAACCTTAATCCACTTTGCTGCACTCACGAGAACAGTATATCAGCTTGCGGTGCGTGGGGTAGTACTGCTGATATGCCACAATCAACGAAAGGAGAGAGACAGTTTTTCCAGTCCCCGAGGGCATCTCCAAGACGCAATTACCCCCGGCATCGAGGGTCCCTGTTACGTAGATCGTCAGCCAAGGTCAGTCTATCAGAGTGGAGCAGGTGACGAACTCTTGAGATCACACATGTACCTGCAAACGAAGGTGTCAGCATGGAGTCAATAATAGAGAAGCATAATAGCATACGCATATTGCTCTGAGTCAAAGTCAGCCAAATTTCACACACTACAGAACAACCGGATATCAGGTTGGGAGCTGAGGAGGGATGCTTGCCTGGGTAGATTCTTGGATATGGGAAGAGAACTGGAAGATCACTAGCTACGATTAGTCTAAGAAAACCCAGAAGGCCCAGGAAGAGAGTTACTCTATATTGAACTTCATATTTGGAGACAAATGGAAGTGTTGCTAATCTGTTATGTTGAAGCGCATGAACATGAGCGAGGTCACGTTTTTTATTGAAGTTTGGTTGATGCTTCAGAGGCGCCTAGAGAACGAGGTGTGGTGCCTGAGCACCTGCAGTATGTGCCCACTCAACTTACCCACCTTACCTTTACTCCAATAATTGCGACTCCACCAACAAAACGGCAATTATATTTACTGCATCCTCAGTATCTCAAACACACATTGTACTCTCTCTAATATTACTATATGTCGACGTTGAACCTCTTCTATTTATCAGGCAGACGCGACTGAAGTTGGGGGCGATTAGGGCGATTGTGGCGATGCGATAGCGCGCAGCGCGAAAAGAACCGCGCAGCGTCGGCAAAACGGAGCGTCGGCCTGGAGAAGCATGGATGTCGAATGATACCGACCCCCCCGTGGGGCCCCGTATGACTCCCTAAGATGCATTGGGTGATATCCCGTGACAGTATTGCTCAATGCAGGGAGAAACGACAGTTTTGTGCTGGAATATGTACAGTTATGTATTCAAAGGATCCAAAAGAAGAGTCACGCCTAACTGGGCGTGAATTCCGCTGCCGCTACCGCAATTGCCGCATCTCGAGACGTGTCAATAGTTTGAGGTACACCTGATGGACATGTGCAAATACCCCACTGATGCCTGCGCCAAAAACATAGGCGGTATCACTCCTGTTCATTGCCTTGCCAAAGCGTCATCTCGTAGACTTGGCCTGGTCAGTTATCGTGAAAAGGAGGGTTGTCGCCGAGAAAGGAGGTCGACATTCACCGAGCTGGCCAAGGCAGTGTTAGGCAGACAGCCACGTTGGGCCCTGACCTGTTCTTCAACCATGCCTATTCAGTATCCAACAACCGTTGAAGAAGTTGTTATTAAGAGGCTAATATTGTTTCTATTGCTTCTCCGGCATCCACCTGCCTTTGACTAGATGTTATATAAGTGTAAGTATTCCCATTTCGTTTCTCGGATTGACATTTGTTGGTACGAGCAACTATATTCAAATGCAAAATACTTTCATATTTTCATATTTTCATCTTCAAGCTATCTCATCTCCGCGGAATTTCCTCAAGATATCAACGTCTATCTAGATCGGTTGACTACACCGGTTCTATATCAGAACTCCATCAGTGTTACCGACCGTCAACATGAGTAGGCCATCACACACTCGGTCTCCGAGTCCGTCATTTCATGATTTTGAGCGAGGATATTTGCCTTCTAGCCAAGAGGCATTTAATAATGCAAATGCAAGCATGCAATCAATGACAATATCGGATCATGATACATTTGCGGGTTCGCCGTTCACGTCTCCCTACCCCCAGCAGTCAACTGCGACTGTCTTCACGGGTTTGAACCCAACCCGGCAGGTCCCAGGATATGCACTGCCGCAGAACTACAACCCCTACTCGATGGATGTTGTTCCGTCAGAGCAAATTCCATTTTCGCTCCCAGGCCCACAATTGTTTCCGCCCGATGGTGCTTATAATGAGCCAGGCAGTGGTCAAATGATGGATAGCTCTGTCCATTGGAACCCTGGGCTAGGTGAACTATCGCCAGGCCAGCCATCTAATACCTATGGCTTGGACGATGTATTGGATACAGAGGACTGGCTCTCCTCTGCGCCCCCCACGGGGTCAATATTTACTGGAGCTGATTCTGGTTTGAGCTACGACTCGGGGGCAGAGGGTGTGGTTTTGGGGTCCAGCAGCGCAAATGATGGAAGCTCTCGCACCACTCAAGGCCAAGAAAAGCGCCCGCGGATAGTGACGACACGCGAGGATGGCAACTATGAGTGCACTGTGGATGGCTGTGGCAAGCTGTTCAACCGGAGCTATAACTATCGAGCACACATGGAAACTCATGATGCGGATCGAGTCCATCCGTTTATTTGCGCATTGCCTGATTGCATGAAGAGATTTCGGCGGAAGACGGATTTGCAGCGGCACCATCAATCGGTGCATATAAAGGAGAAGAGTCACCAGTGCGAATATTGTGGCAGATTCTTCTCGAGAAAGGATACTCTTGGAAGGTAAGAATCTCCAATCAATGTCTAAAGAACTACACTAACAATCGAGCAATATAGACATCGAGACGACGGATGTTCCAAGCAATTTAACCTATCAGTTTGATGATCATAACCTATACTTGCCACAGGGCTGATTTAAGCGATGCGGGGACAAAGACAGAATATTCCTTTGCTTTAGCGTTGGTGTACTTATATAGCGGATTTTACGGCCTAAACCATTATGAGTGCTATTTAGATTAGAGTAGGTGGAGCGACTTGTTGTTTGAGCAGTTTTATATGAGATGCATATATCGATAGTGGCAAATTGGACACTCGGTGGATTTGATTTGTACTCAATGAGATAGTATCTTTTTGCTATTGGAACCTTTGTCTGAGGATTGAACATGCAATGTGCTTGATATGTTCCATGTATAAAGTTATAGAACCCGCATGATGGCGGTTCTCGAGAGAAAGAAAGATGAAAGGAGCTCATACCACTTCACAGTCCTGTCGTTTCTAAGCCACAAAAGCGATTTATCTTCACACCCCCGAGGAGAGCGCCTGTGACTTCGACAACAAAAGCTGACCTCAAACCAAGTCTCACAAACAAAGAAACCCACACCCCATTCCCAAACTCACCAGGCTCCAGAAGCATCTACCCAATGCCTGCCACGCCATGAAACTCGCCTTCGACCACCAAACAATGCCTTTATCGCCCTCGTCACACACACTTCTAGCACCTATATAACAAGCCTCCAACCTTCACCTTCCTACCTTGCAAGCAAAAAACCGAGTCATCCCAACCCTACTATACAAAACATACCAAGAAATCGAGTCCTCCCATTCCCATTCCCACCACCACTACCACCAAGCAAACACACACACAAACGGAAGCACCACCACAAACAACCTACCTACGCTGAGAGCCAGCATGTGCTCAACAACACACACCCTCCACCTCCACTGCGCCCACATCACCGCCCCCTGCCATCCCCGCTGCAGCAACCCCTCCCCCCGCTGCCAGCGCCGCAACGCGCTCAAACCGCA
>JPJV01003765.1:0-21405 GCA_000750745.1 Pseudogymnoascus sp. VKM F-4281 (FW-2241)
ACCCCCCCACCGCCCATCCCCAGCCCACCCCATATTTCGACCCTATCGTTCCGTTCGTTGCACTTTCCAAAAAAATTTCATACGCATCATCACATCCTCCTAATTGGCTGCCTGGTCCTCACAAGGAAAGGGCTTGGCATATCGTCGCGCTCCGGGTCCCACGAGGCAGCTTCTCGTTGCGCCATACGATCAGCAAAAGCGCGTTTCGACTTTGGCGAATTCTCATCGACGACAACATTATCATTAATATCCAACTGACGACCACCAGCTCGTGCCTGCGCGAGTTCCACCAGAGTGCGTCCCTTCGGAGGGAGGTTAACTTTCATGGCCATGTTGTTCTTTATGGCGAATTTATTAAGTTCCGCTGGGTCGGTGCTTGTTGCGGTTTTCCTTGTGAGACTTGGCTTCCGGGTGGGTGATGAGCCAAGATCTGCAGCATGGAGATTTGAAGAGGAGGGGATTTTGGACAGGCGTCGATTCGGAGATGTGCTTCTCTCCTTCAAGGCGCCATTACTTGAGGCAGGTCGAAGACCAAGATTATTGCCTGCAGTGGGCAGGGATGGCGCCGTAATGCCTCTCGTGACTCCGTGGAGATTCGACATGTTTGAGGCCCGTGGCATAGGTGCTGTTCTCTGTGCCAATAGGGCAGGGCGCGCACTGGATGGCTTAAATGGGTTTGCCGACGATTGCCTAGTCGGCGATGGAATTGGAGGCATGTCATCCTCATCTTCGGAATCAGATGTCATCAGGGTCGCCTGCCATCTATCGCGAGGATTTCCACCTTCCGCGAAGATATTACGGCCCGTAGCCGGCGCCTTTGCGCCTCCGTTTCGACGAGGAGATAGCGACAGAGATGCGATCGACATTGGCGAAGGATCTGCCATTTCAACATCCATTGGAGTTCCAGCAAACATTGTTTGGGCTCTACCGAATGGTGTCCGCGTGCTTTTCTTTGTCGGCTTCATAGGCTCTGGCGAGTCTAATGATAAGTCGGTAAGATCGGTTGTCGAAGGGAAATCAAACTCTCCGCTGGTGCTGACAGACGAGGTTGGTATGTCGTCTGGCATACTGGATCGTGAGAAGTCCTCAACGGTCACAGTATCGCTCGAAGTACTAGGGGTGTCTGATTTCTCTGCCATGAGAACTTCCACTCTCTCTTGCACTTCTGTTTCAAACTTTTTCTGCAGCTTCTCAACTTCTTGCTTCACGAGCCTGTCGATTTCCAACCTTGCTTTTACCTCCCATTCTCGCCTCAAAGAGGCATCGATCTCGTCCCTCACTTTGGCCTTGTCATTTTCAATCCGGCTTATCTTGTCATCAGCTTCGCGGAGCCTCTGGGCAGTAAGTTCTTCCTTGGTCTTCAGTAATTTCCCGAGTTCCACGACCTCCTTCTCTTTCCTCATCAGCTTCACTACCGGGAGGTTGAGTAGCGCTGCTGTGTCGGGACGCCTATCCGGATTTACTCTCAAGCAATCTTTGATGACGCCCATGAGCTCTGGCGAATAAACGCTAGGGATTGGCGCAATCTTTCCTTCTTTGATCTTCTGGACCAGTTGAAAATGCGACTTTGCATTGAACGGCGGTTCCCTCGAGCAGAGCTCGTATATTATGCAGCCCAATGACCAAATGTCAGACTTGAGAGTGTACCTCTCAGCGGCGCATATTTCTGGAGACATGTAGAATGGGGTGCCGACGTAAGTCGAAGCGAAATCATGGGACTGCATGATCTTTGACAATCCAAAATCGCCGAGCTTGACCGAATTATCATCGCCGAGAAATACTAGAAACGTTATCAGCACGGGTCCCTCAACTCCAAGGGTATAAGTATCTCACCATTCTCTGGCTTTAGATCCCTATGCAAAATCATGACATTCCCCACCGGTGGGCGTGGCTTTGCAGTATTTCCTAGGCCCAAGACGTTGCTTCCTACGTCTGGCGGATCAACTCCATAATGGCACCTGTATAGGGCAGTAACCAATTGTGAGAACATGCTCCACACGAACCCTTCCTCAGCGTATTGTTTCTTGACTTGCAAATCCTTGATGACGCGACCGAGGTCGCCATTTCCACAATATTCCATGTACAAATGCAAGTCTTGTGTCGTCTTCAGATGTTCTCGGTGGTAGTAGCCAACGATATTCGGGTGCCTGAGTGACGACAAGATGGCGAATTCAGCATGAAGTTGCTCGCGCTCTTTCTGCGACATTCGAATATAATTAATCTCTTTCCTGCAAAGGATTTCGCCATCGTTCTTTCTTTTTACTTTGCGAATGATGCCGAAGGACCCATGGCCTGAAGTATATTGTAAGTCATGGTCACATGGAATGGTCATTGGCGCAACCTACCAATCTTTTCCAACACTTCGTATTTCTCCGACTCGGACATTTTATATGACACGGCGGAGATAGATAAGTTGTTGTCGAATTTGTGTGTAATATGGCAGTTGAATAGCCATGCGCAAACGTAAATGCTGTTTGGTTAGTTCTCACGGCTTGTTCGTTCTGTGGTCGGTCTGGTTGGAGATATCGGCTAGTAAACACTCCGTCGCTGCCCCAGCAACGCACCCTTCAACACCCTGACTAATACACTCTAATCGATAAGACAATTTGTCTTGGAGGGTCCATCCCCGTCACTTCACGATTCAATTTATATCCAAGCTGCTGGTCGGCGGGCGACGTTATATATTTAATTTATATACCGTCCAGCATGGTACTACGAAAGGATGAACTGGAGATCCAGCTTAAAGATGAACATCAATTAATAAAAGAGGGCATCCTTCGCGATGAAAGCCCTTTGGATACGAGCGATGACTTCAACCGGCTATGTGATGCGTGCAGGCGGGGTGATCTTAAAGATTGCCATGAAATGATCGCGGGAGGTGTGAACATAAACGCGAGGGATATATTTGATTATACGCCATTGATTTTGGTTCGTTTTGTCACCTGAGTATGCTCGCTGCATTCTTTCCAGGATACATGCTAATGTTGGGCCAGGCAAGTCTATGTGGCCACTATGAAGTCGTCCAGCTACTCTTAGAGTGCGGAGCTCTTTGTGAGAGGGATACGTTTCAGGGCGAACGATGTCTATATAATGCCCTCACAAATCGAATAAGGAACCTGTTGCTCCAGTACGACTATTCGAAGAGCTCTGATCCTTTGCAACCTCTCGCTTCCCACATCACATCACTCCTGACGAAACGGACGCCGAGAACCTCAGATATTATCCTGACTTCAGGAACCGAAGCTTTTCATGTCCATAAATTCATACTTTCTGCCCGATCTCCATATTTCAAGAATAAACTATCGCTGGCACCCGAAACGACGCTGTGGAAACTAGCGCCCGCAATTCCGGACGAGTCGTTTGAAATAGCCCTTCGTTATCTATATCTTGGAGAAGTTCCGGTAGATCTCGGACTTGGCCCTAAAAGTAGAGTGTCGGAAGAAGATGTGCTCAAAGGAATTGATAAGGTGGGCAAGCAGTTGGAAATTGAGTCCCTTTGGGAAGGGATACTCGCGGGAGAAGATCGACGCATAGCGAGACAACGGCACCAAGATGAGGTTGCCCGAGGCCGGGATCAACTCGAGAGTTGGTACCGCGATAATGTGTTAAAGCACAAGATTATTTTGGATACAAAGAAAGCAAACGATGTTAAATGGGATCGAAATAACACTATCTTTGCAGACGTGATACTCCGGGCTGATGCAGACTCAGAAGTGGAAGAACCAACAGACTCAGAGACTCAACGGCGCGATTTTCCGCAAAGCAATGGCATTCCTATAGGTCCTTTGGTGTCCGAACCTTTGGCTTCAACTTCTTTATCGGGGAAGTCGGTCCTCTTCCCGGTGCATCGAGCCATACTTATCCGTTCTGAATATTTCATGACAATGTTCTCCTCTGCATTTCAAGAAGCACAGGAAACACCCTATCTTCAAATCATACCCGTGGATTGCTCGCCAGAGGTCTTGGAGGCTATTCTTACCTTCTTATACACTGAGAAGGCCGAGTTTTCACTTGATATTGCTATAGATGTGCTTTTGGCAGCAGATATGCTCTTCATTGAAAAGCTGAAGGCAAAGGCTGCTGTTATTATCAGTACACTTGGCAATGGGGATAGAGATGTTCTGGTGGATGAGGCTGCCAGCGCAAAGATTGCGCATGCCGAACAGGAAGCAATAAATATCTACGATGTCATTCGAGCTGGGTGGCTGACCCGAGTGCAGCGCCTAGAAGAATTTGCGGCGCGGTATCTGGCCTATAGGCTGGAGGACTACATAGATGAAGAAGAGTTCGAGGAGCTGATCAAGGAGAGTGCATCGAGGATTGAGAAGCGACAGGAGACTGACAGCATTGAATTGCTTGATGAGTATGTCTAGTGATATAATATTACCAATGCCCCAAGCTAACTGTGATATAGTATCCGCTACTATCTCTCGGAACGTTTCCGGCTCCGCTTTGAAGGCACTGGCATGGAGGAAATGATGGATGAGAATCGGCAAATTTCCGAAGATGCCGGAAATGACGCGGATGCCGATGCAAGTGTTGTTAGTGATGACAAAATACAACACGAAAGTACATATGGGGCCAATATTAGGACATTAGACGGTGAGGTGGTTGGGGATGAGTTTGATTCCGATTCCATAAACTATCAAATATTGCTGGAGAAGATAGATAAACTACTAGAGAGGCTAAAACTAGACGCATAAACGGCGCCGACTCCGACTGGGGAGTGGAGTAAATTATATATCAGATGAAATCTTGAATTCTCTTTGGGAAATGGCCCCTCCAAAGCCAATAATATGATTAAAGTTGGAATACCGTCGATTTATTTCAAAACTTCGAATATAACATCGCAAACCTGATTTTTAAATTAATTATTCGTTGATGTAGAAATATATTATCATAATTAAGTCATCAATAAAATAAAGTTAAAATGTATGACGGTGCCTCACCAACTCCCCCAATGTGAACTCATCCATGCCAAGTGGTGGCACTTGCAAGGAGATGGGCTGTACCGTCATCAAATATATATGCCCGAACTTGCCGGATCACCATCTTGGCATCTCTAATGGACAATAAAGATATAGTACATGCAAGGGGGATTAACAAGAAGCATTGGCGATGATTACCCCATAGTCAACTAGAATAGGAGAGTATATCGAAGTAAGGCCTTGCCCCAAAACTACGAAAGAGAATTGTTGTTATTACTAGAGCACTTCGTACAATGAGCCTTATGGAGAAGCTGCCAAGTCAAGATGTCAGGATCCTCAATGTCAAAGACAACGAAATCCACACTTGATGTGTTGGACCCAAACCTTTGGACGAAGATCACCGTGGCTAGACCAATGGCGGCAGCGCCTCTCCCCGAAGCGGATTAACGTTGTCCACGTCGCCGACTTGCCAGCCGGCCGCCGAGTCCACCTAGCCACTTTGTACTTCAATTATCAGCTCAACAAGGAACCTACACAAATGCACCGTACCTGCACGATATCATCTCGATTGTTTTGTTGATAGCCCGTGTTAAACGACGTCCAATACCAAGTACAATGTCATTCTCAAAACCCTGGTTTTCTCCACTTAGTGCAGTGCAGTACATATGCATACACTTTGACTATGAGCATACTCAAAATATTTAGGAATGCCCAGCCCAGTAGGTTAAGGTCTTTTTATTAAGTGACAACAACGTCATTACCCTCGTTGTTGTTGTTGTCTTCCTCTATCTATCTTCTAGATTCCGTCATCTTTCCTCATTTCCTCTCACTCTCGGCCCTATATCTCATTCTACTCTTCCATATATGGTCCTGGTCTTATTTGTGCACCATTCACCGCCAGCAAGTTACGCCCTCTGCAATGATATGAAGCTTCAAAGCTTGACAATGGGATCAACACCAGTCTTCACCTTCGACTAAGAGCACAGTATAACCATGAAGGGGTTCCTCGCTGCATTGAGGCCATGGGGCGTCCCAATTGTGACCATGGCTGTCGCCGCGACGCTTCCAGCACTCATCGAAGCAACACCGCAAGAAGATAATCTTATAAAAGGAACTAGTTCTGGCGGAATATCTAAATTACTGGCAAACGACAGGTATCCGGCCTTATACACTGGGAAGTTTGGAGACTGCTTGGGGGGTCATTCTCTAGTCGAAATTACTGGATTTGATGCCGCCTACTATGCGGATAACATGACGGTTATGTTCCATTTGACCGGCTCAACAAAGATAACGAACGATAATATTATGGGTATGGTTCAACACTTTACATGAAGGTTATTGGGGGCTAATCATTGTGCTAGCATACATCTCTGTAGATGCTTGTATGGTGGCTCTAGACGTCGATAATAGGCCAATGTAACTGACTCTGGTTTTAGATGGCGAGGACCGCTTCGACATGATATTCAACCCCTGCAGTGCAAATATTAACAGGTAAATTTCCAGATTTGATAGCCTATCAGCTCCTAACTCGTTGCAGCCTGTGTCCTATGAATGCAAGCTCCCCAATAAGCGCAGAAGCAATAATACCAGTAACAACGGATAGCGTCTCCGGAATCCCGCCCATTGCCCTCGTCATTCCTGACTTTGAAGGCTACGCAACCCTGCGATTATACTCGAACACTACAAAATCTGAAATAGGCTGTTATCAGGCCGTTATGACAAATGGTGCATCATTATCACATCCAAAGGCTGTTGGGATAGTGCTCGCTATATTCACTGCAGTTGCCTTATTGGCGTCCGCCGCCACTGCCATTTATGGAGTCAACATACCGGTTATGAGGACACACTACGCACATTCACTATCTGTTCTTGTGATATTCGAGATGTTCCAATCGTTCTTTTTCTCTGGTGCGCTATCGTTAAACTGGCCGAGCGTTTGCGTCGCTTGGTGGAGCAACTTCGCGTGGTCAGCGGGGATGATCAATAATTCGGACATGACAAGATCGATCAGCAATTTTCTCGGCACAAACCAGGGGAACTCAAGCCATGTCGGTGGCGCTCCATTCGCTCCATTCAGACACAACGCGGTTTCGCAGATTTATGGCGAAAGTACGGGTGGGATACCAACCAATGGTGGTTCCAGGACCATGATGGGTGGAGAGCTCGATCACAGCATTGGCGCAAGAGCCGTCGCGGATATCAATGCCACACAAGGACCTGGGTATAGCTGGTATGGAGGCGTTTCTGGAATTGGTCTACCACTTCCCGGCGTGTGGTCGAACTTCACCGGAGAACTGTCAGAAATCGGGATTCCAGCGTCAAATGCCTTTATGACGGGATTCATATGGTTTTTGATCGCATTGGTCGTAGTCACTGGACTGATAATTGGCTTAAAATGGATCCTAGAAGGTTTCAGCGCTATCAAATGGATTCGAAAGGATCGGTTGGACTTCTTCAGAAGCCACTGGGTTGGATACGTCCAATTTGCGGCATTACGAACTATGATGGTCGCATTCTTCATGATGATGACATTGTGTCTTTATCAATTCTCTATTTCAGGTCCAGGGGGGGTTATTGCTATCGCAGCGATCGTTTTTGCAGCTTTCTTCGGTGGTTTGCTTGGGATTGCCGCATATTGCTGCTTCAATCGACTTCGCTTTGGGCGCTATGAGACTGGATTTGATCACATTATCATTTCCCGAAAGAAAGTATGGAAGGTCATACCTTGGCTAGGATTTTCTTGGCGGAGTAAAGCAAGTGATGCAGACGAAACTGCTGCTACACAAATCGACTCCCCTCCGGTGCTGGGCTCCTTTCCGATGTTTGTCATCAGATACGTTGATGATGATCCTCTACGACCTAGTGTTACTGAAGATCAGCTCTTCATTAAGCGCTATGGATGGCTCTTTGCACGATTCAGACGGACACGATGGTGGTTTTTCGCCTTGTGGTTTATCTACCAGTTCATTCGTGCATGCTTTGTTGGCGGAGGGTCCAGAAACCCCGAGGCTCAAGTCATTGGTTTACTTGTTGTGGAGATTATAGCGATGATATTTATCGTCGCCTTAAATCCTTTTGAGGGGTCTCGAAACACTGCTTTGGCGGTATATTTACTCAGCTTGAGCAAGGTGGTGACAGCTGGCCTGTCCATCGCGTTTCTGCCACGGTATAATATGGCCCGCATCCCGACAACCGTCGTAGGATTTGTTATTGTAATTATGCAAGGGGTTGTGACAATCGCCACTCTAATTCTCATAGTCTTGGGTGCAATATCGAGCTATATGAGCCTCACACGGAACCGCGAAGATTTTAAGCCTCGGGGTTTGGAGGGCATTCGTTACAGATATTTTATGCATCTCGAAAGAGCCGCATTAGATATTCCACCGCCGCCGCCACCGCCTAAAGAACCCGAAAAGCCAGCAGAGCCAATCGTACCATATTTCAAGGTCAATAGCGTCCACCGCGAGCCTAAGATCGAAGATGAGGAAGCAGCTATTCTTGCAGTAATGACTGATCCTAAATCCCAGCCCATTGCAGCTGGAAGAAGGGGCCGGGCAAATAGCACGTTGACCGCATCCTCTGTACCCAGTGGTCTACCCTTTGGTGCCAGAGTACACCGAGCAAGTTGGAGTTCGCAAGATTTCACGTTGTGGCAACAAGAAATGCTGGCAGGTGGTGGGACGGGTGGGCATTCACGGCACAGTAGCGTTAACAAGCTTAGACATTCATCTGGGACTATGGCACCTCTGGTCGAATATTCATAATCACCCGGCAGTTCATATTCACCCAACACGAGTGGGAAATAGTAGGTTGGAGGGGCTGGCCAATGGGCGTTGACGACGGGAGAGAGCAGTCAGACTTCATCTGCTGAGAACCTTCAAGAAGTTAAGATAAAATAATAGTATCTGGGGGATAGATGGAATATGGAAACAATGGATATAGAGGAAGACAGGAAATGGTAATCTAAGATTCTGGAATTTTTTGCTATCCAATCTGTAATATATATGCTCGGCATATAAATAATCTTGAAATATTCCCAAGGATCCTCGACCAAAGTCGAATAGAAGCTACCAATGACGGTCTGTATCAAATAATGGGCAAGGTTTGATGGGAAAGGAGAGTTAAGCGTGCTTAAGTGATACGTATTAAGGAGTGGCCAAAAATTGGACAGGCGTAACTCATCAAGTCACAAACTCACCTCGACGCGTCAACCCTCTCCATGAACCTCACTTCTCTTTCTTCTCCAACCATCACATTTTACCTCCAACACCGATTTCATTATCTCATTCCGTTTTCACATTCTTTACAATACTCTCCTTTTAATTCTAACACGTTCATTACAATCCCTTTAAACTCCCTTCGAACTTTTCAAATTCGATTTAGAGAGACAAACCTCGATTTCATCCTACCACTGCCCAGGCCTTGGGGGGCTGGTTGTCACGATACTTGAGTACTTCGAAAACCACAATTCGAATCTGTATCTATAGGCAATTAATGGTTTGAATCATCTGGATTCTTGTCGTATTTCATTCCACAAGGCCAACTGGAAGACTATCCAGTCGAACTGATGAGGAGAGAGCACTTAAAGCTGGCGCAACGAGACTCAAATCTCACTGTCCGGTATCCAAAATGTTCTACAGTCACGAGAGTAAGACAATCTAACCTTACAATACACCACCGATATTATATTTGATGGCTGATTTGGTGTTTTTAGTCCTGACGAGTCGAAAGTACGGGGTGGCCACCGTCTGGTAAGACTATCCTCTCCGTTTCCACTATTATCAGTATCATTTAAAAAGTGCAATAATTGACATTTGTCACTTTTAGGTTGGTCGGTACTCTGGGTCCAACATCATCGGCGTTGAAAGTCAAAAGGAAGCAGATCCTCGGCGTCGACGTTCAGAAAGCTTGCGAGACTATCATACAACCCGAGGCCCCATTGGCATTGAGGCTTCAGAGCAATCTGCTGTAAGTTTATCCCTTCGAATGTGAATAATCAACTGACGAACAAAAAGATACGGGGTTTCTCGAGTCTACTCTCAACAGTGTGGTTACGTTCTCCATGATGCACAGACTGCCCTGAATAACCTGAGAGCCCTTCTGAAGGTGGTGAAAAATAATGCCATTGATCTCGATGCCGGCGCAGCACGGTAAGTGTGTATACTAATTTGATTCATATCGTACTGATATACGTAGCCCAATCCAGCTCATGCTCATGGACGATCCAGCATTCGAACCAGACTTGGCTCTGCCATCTCTTCCTCCGTTGGATTTCAGCATCCTCGACCAAGGATTTAAGGACTCGCAATATTCAATGCTTTCTTCACTGAAGTCATCCAACGCGTCTGGATTCTCAAACTCTCAAGCTTCTATCCTCGGCCTGCAAATTCCATTTTCAGATAGCGATATCACGGGACAATTCCAACTTCCTGGGCGCTTTCAGTTGGGATCTTCTGCCCAGAAAACACCAAGTGGAGTCAATCCATTTGATGGCGATGAGCCAGGCCTGTTGGATAATCTTGACTTCGAGTTCGATGCCGATGGTGGGATGGTGGAGGTGAATGCGGAAGAGCTTGAACGTCGAAGGACGGGTGTTTACCCTGCTGGGGTCGGCCGTCTTCAAAGCGACTCTGCTGCCAGCGAGAGAGTTAGGCGTGATCATGAGGAGGAACTCATTGGCCGCCCGGATATAGTCGATGACGACGGGGATTTTATCATGCAGATGGACGACGACATGAATATTCTTCCCGATGCGGAGGCATTCCCAAAACACCAGGAACCTAAGATGCGTGGAGACAATGAGTCTAGCCTCGACGAATCTTCCGTCTCGGCGGAAGTACCAATGAAGAAGAAGCGGCAGCGAAAAGCCCTCAGAGTCATCTCAGACTTGGATATCAGACTTGATATTCGCAGCTCTGAGCTCAGTGAGTGGCAAACGAACTATGTTCAGAACATGGCCAGGGACAAGCATGCAAAGCTTATGAGAGCCATCAATAAGTCTGCAATGGCTAACGCGAGAATTTTCATTTGGGGGAATGGAATTGGAGGTATCGGCAAAACAATCCGGTCTTCTGGCAATGTTTCACACCCCCTCGATATTTTCCAGGGAGACAAGCTGAAAGAACTTCTCACTGGAGTAGAGACTTCACAAAACCACCGCAAAAAAAGAGCCCGTTCAGCTTTCGATGATATTAACGAAGAAGCAGCCCGAAATGTTCGCGCTCGATCCGAGATGGAGCCTCAGCTTCCAAGGGCTGTCGCAGACGACGCTTTCATGCAAAACTTTGACGACGAGATGATGCCATATCCAGACGACTCAAGTGGCATAGAGCAAGTAAGAGAGGCATTTACGCCACTAGCAGACCATCACTCGTCGGACATGCCATGGAATGTGTCCGCATCTGTCAATTCGTTCCGTCATAGATCGTCCTCTGTGGTGCCTGGACAAGGCCGCCACTCATCAGTTATTCCAAGTCGACCAGGTTCCAGACACCCATCTGCCAGCCCTTTACTCGGCCGAGGTAGGCTTCTCAGTGACAATAATTTGGAGTCTCCTGGTAGAGGTGCGAGAAGCACGTCTGCTCTTGAAGATGAGGAGTTCGAGGCCCTCGGACCATCTGCAGCTGTTGACACCCAGACTGCCCAGAACAGTCAGTGGGTGGCAGATGCACTGGAGACGGAGTCACTCAATTTTCTGGAATTTGTGAGGTGTTCGCATGTGGAGGCGGAGGCGGGCCTAGAGAACGAGGACCCTCAGGACATTGGCGATGGACCTAAACAGAAATGGGTCGGCTTTAAGACTTTATTCCCTCCACATGAAAGTCATCGCATTGTCGCTGCTCAAGCCTTTCATCATGTCCTCAGTTTGGCAACTAAGAACTTGTTGAGAGTCAGCCAAGAAGAAGGAGGCGAAGTTTTGATGAGTGTCAAATAAGAAACTGCTGATATGGTAACAGATGGATAGGGATTTTGCTATACTTGCTATTTTTGCTATATAACTTGCTCAGATATGAGCCATGCGACATGACAGATGACAGTTGTACGAGGAAAGGGGAAGAGCAAGGGGATATCTCAGTAGGGCACTGGGACTGACTTTGCGCACATAACATTTGACCACATATTTTGCTCAAGATACCTATCCATAGTCTTTTTTGTTAGATATTTGCTGTGAATAGATGCTAGTTCTGAGAATCAATGATATCCCCTACTATAATGCCGCCGTCGTTATACTACTGTACGTAGTGGGGTAGCTTTGACATGCGCCACCCCACCAAGGCTATCCGATCGCCAAGGAAATTTTTGTGCAAGGCTGATAAATCACTGTGTCTCACGAGGGTGGCCATTGTTACATTTCGGGTTTTGTACAACAAAATTTCTGGCCTTGGTCAGATCCGTAAACCTGCTTCAATCGCCTCGTCTTGTGGTATATTTTCCAGTATTTCCTCCGGTTTTGCATAATTAATAACGATAGTTGTAGCTGGACATGATGAGCGAGGTCAATGAGAAGGCCGTTGCCACCGGCGATGACTCCAAGAATGCGCCAATGGATCCGACGTCGGCCACCGATTTGGCTGAGAGTGCGATTGAGAAGGCATTAGTTAGGAAGGTCGACATGCACATTATTCCTTTGATTATACTCTTGTACCTCTTCAGCTTCCTGGATCGTGGTATGTCAGATTTCTTGCACTCCGAGGGATACAACCTTGGTGTCTCCGGCTACATCCGACGTCGCTGACACAGAGACAGTTAATATCGGCAATGCGCGATTGTATGGCATGGAAAAGGAACTCAACTTACAAGGGAATCAATATCAGATTGCTGTCTCGATTCTCTTCGTTACTTACTGCGTAAATGCCTCTTATTCCTTCCTTGGTTCTCGAGCTAACATTCATAGGGACTCGAAGTACCTTCGAACTTACTTCTCAAGAAGTTCCAGCCAGGGCGATATATAGCAGCCATAACTATAGCATGGGGCATTATTGCAACGTTATCAGGACTCGTCAATAACTTTGGCTCCTTGGTTGCCTGCCGCCTTCTTCTCGGCGTCTTCGAAGCCGGGCTTTTCCCTGGCCTGGTCACATACCTCACACTTTTCTATAGCCGCAGGCAACTTGCCGTTCGCATTGGCTACCTCTTCACGTCAGCTGCCATTGCTGGTGCGTGCGGTGGACTCATTGCTTACGGGATCAGCTTCATGGATGGGGCTGCTGGGCTGAGTGGTTGGCGGTGGATTTTTATCTTGGAAGGCATCCCATCCGTTCTAATTGGAATTTTATGCATCTTCTTCCTCCCAAACGATGTGGAGACGGCCTATTTTTTGAACGAAGAGGAGCGCAAACTGATGGTCAACGTCCGATTTCGCGAAGTTGGTCAAACCGTATCGAGCCAGAAGTTTCACTGGGCCGATGTTAAGGAAGGAGCAAAAGACTTCCAGCTGTGGGCTTTCTCTATCGCCCAATTTGGCGAGGATGTGATGCTTTACGGCTTCAGCACATTTTTGCCTACGATTATCAAAGGGATTGGCCACTGGACAGTCGCAGAGTCGCAGGCTCTGACCGTTCCGGTTTATGCGCTCGGAGCCATCACTTATCTGATCGTTGCGTGGATCAGTGACAGGACACAGCAGAGAGGTCTGTATACCTGCGTCTTTGCCGTGGTGTCCATGGTGGGCTACGGAATGCTTTTATCACACGCCAGCTCCGGCGTGAGCTATGCTGGTTGCTTTCTCGTTGCTATGGGCCTGTACGTCTCTGTGGGACTACCGCTGGCTTGGCTCCCAGGCAACCTTCCTCGATATGGGAAGCGTACACTTGCCAGTGGACTACAGCTTATGTTTGGAAACATTGCAGGCATCGCGACGCCGTTCATGTATCCAACTCCTGACGGGCCGAACTACATCCTGGGACATGCAACGAGTTTGTCAATGGTGGGAATGGCGGCGCTGATATACCTTGCAATGATGTTATACTATGCCAAAGTCAACAAGGACAGGGCGATGGGGAAAGAGGATTGGAAAATAGAAGGGAAATCCGATGGAGAGATTGAAGATATGGGTGATCGAAGCCCACGCTACGTTTATGCGACCTAGACGATATTTACTAGAATTATTTGAGGCGATCATGATGTCTATTCAGCTTTTTATCTGCAAGCACAGCATTTATACCAATTTAGAATAGAGACAATATCAAGACGATATTTTTATCTTCTTTAGTGACGTTTCATACTATAAGAAACTGATGTGAATGGGGAGAATCATGGCGTCTGAGAAGTAAGGAAGATTCGATAGTGGCTGCCTCACAAAACGCCACTCTCAGAAATTAATTACGTCGCGTCCTCCCAAACGCGACATTGGCAACCGACCCCGCTGGCTGTGACCTCATCCCAGATCCAGCTCAACATAAACGAAACTGACACATTCTTCCAAGCCGATAAAATAAAAATTACCCTGTGTAATACACGTCCTATCTGGTCAACTTTCATCATGGGCCCAGGACGAAAACGCCGCGCAGTAAGCTGTCGCGATCCGTCAGCCTCGTCTTGTGCTAACCAAATCCCAGGAAGTCGCACCAGAATCCTCTGACGAGCAGTCCGAAGACGAAGGGCCACGGAGTACCCAGCGCCGACGTCAAAACCAGCCAGTGGAAGAGGAAGAGGAAGAACACACACAAATTGACGCAGACGCGACCATGGTGGTTGATGGGGATGGAGACACGGAGGTCGGGGCAGACCCGAGGGGAAGTTCTGGGTTGGTGAGGAATTTGGTGCGCTATGTGTTGGCATGTGAATTTGGAAGAGTACCAATAAGACGAGAGGGGATTAGAGAGAAAGGTATGTTAGGAAGGATTAGTTTGGAGGCGCCATGTTGACATACTGCGTAGTATTTGGGAAGCACGGTGGCCGCAGGTTTCAGTTGCTATTTGACGAAGCGCAAGTTCTCCTGGAGGAAAAGTTCGGAATGCAAATGGTCGAGCTTCCTTCAAAGGAGAAGGTTACGCTGAAGGACAGGCGAGGTACGCTCTTTGCCAGTTGCTCCCCCATTGATAGGTTCTGGTTGCTTACGAGAAGCTTTAGCTGCTGCACAAAAGGCCGCCGCTCCAACAACCAACCGCTCATACATCCTCAAGTCTATTCTGCCGCAGAAATACAACATTCCCGCCATCTTGACACCGTCTCATATCCCCTCCGCCGCCACAGAAAGCGCTTACATGGGTCTCTATACCCTCATAGTGTCTATAATTATGCTCAACGGCGGGAGGGTCTCAGACGAGAAGCTGATGCGGTATCTTCAACGCTTGAACGCAAACGTGAACACGCCAGTAGACAAGACAGAGTTGTTGTTTGCGAAGATGCAGAAACAGGGATATCTTGTGAAGATCAAGGATAGCGCCAGCGGCACCGACATTACGGAGTGGATGGTCGGCCCGAGGGGAAAGGTGGAGGTGGGGACGGAGGGCGTGAAAGGACTCGTGGAAACTGTGTATGGAGATACAGCACCGGATGATCTGGATGTGAGGCTAAAGACCAGTCTTGGGATTAAGGATGGTCCCGAAAGGAGACAGCGACAACCTGGTGAGAGGGAGCGAGAACAGCCAGACAGGGGGGGGAGGAGAGCAAGGGCGGCTGAGTCTGAAGAGGAATGATGACATGATGGGTTACGGATCGATAGACATATATACCCCTGGGATACTGCCGGAGTTGCTGGAACTGGACGGAATGGAATTCACGTTTGGTAAATCGTGAAATACAACAAGTTGTTGTACGAGGCATTATAGTTGTAGGTTGATTGATACGTGCGATAGTAGCTGAATATATCTGGGTTCAAGAGCTGTTCTCCATCCTACATGTGCCATCTAACAGTTATCAACAAAACTGTTTGCATCAATACTGACCCTGTTCTCCCGCGTGCCGGTGTGTCCTAATCACAATAATTATCCCTCCCTAACGCCTTGCCTTTTTCTGTTGCTGTAAAACCATACACTCCCATCACCCCCCCCTGGGACAATTTCAATCCTGGACCTCCGGGGGTTTGCCAACCGGTTGTATCATTTTCTACCGTTTGTTAGCCTCTATGCACCCAAAGATCTTGAAGTTCATCGACGAACCTCAATAAGCGCAGCCCGGACTCTCTCCTTTGGCTCTCCCATTCCAATTGTCATATAACTCAAGAGAGGCGGATGCCCAATATACGATGCATAACTGTCGCGCTGGATGTTGCTGGTCCACTCGAACTTGGTTGTGTCCGCATGTCCAGTTCCAACGTATCGAGCTTGGAGCTGCTCCAACTGCTGCTGCGCGCGGAGCTTGTCTGCCTATGTTCCAATTAGATCTATACATAATATCAGATCAATGCCAACTTACCATCGTTACGGTAAAAAGGGTTCTCGAAAGACCCAAGGCAGTGCTGATGAACAAGATGTCTCTGGTCTCCAACGGCGCCTGGTAATATGGAAGCCGTCGATAAGGATAAGGCTATGTTCTAGCGTCTTTATTCCACTTACCTAACTTTCCTTCAGCCTCGTCTTTCGGACCACAACGTCTCGATCGCATCACTTGCGCACGAATTAATCACTTCCTGTTCGTCGCAATATAATGCGAAGATACTACTTCAACAGAGGACATCCCAACCAAGATAACTCATAACACAATGACAGCCGATATTCAGCCAGTATACCCGCTCACGAAGGCACAAGCGGACGAAATTGCCTTGCTCCATGAGGCAGACACGTCGGAGCTCGAGAGCCGATTGAAGAACCTCTCGGAGACTTGCCAAAGTAGTTGCGCTACGGGGTTTTCCAAATGCGCAACTCATCAAAATGAGATGCGCAAACTATACCTAAATGCATACACAGCAGCCTCGCCCGGCCGGTGGACCTCTTACCGACCAGCGGAATATACCCAAGATCTAAAGAGAATGTTTGATGCGCAGGCTAGCATAGAGAAAATCAATGGCCGCGTCCGAAAGGAGAAGATGCAGCATATTAAGGACTCTCAATGCACTTTTGGACCCAGCGATCATCCGACGACTAAGAAGACTAAGATGAGAGCTGCTGAACTGCGTGGCACGGCGATGCCTCAATCGGACATCGATAGCTATATTATCGAAGAAGAGCAAAAGCTACTAAGCACACTCACTCCGGAACAGCAAGAGGTCCAGGCTGAATACGACAAATCCCAATCAGAGGCTCAGAAATACTCGTATTTGCGCACATGCGTCTGCACCCCCAAGCCAACGGACACGCCCAGAGACCTCGAGCTGAGACTGAAATGGACGAAGCTATTCGACAACAAAGTCCCCTATAACGAAATCCTGCCTGTGATGGAAAAGGACATCGCTGATGCGAAGTCGAACGTGCAGATTCTCGAGAACCGACTGGCGGATTTACGGAACGCGCAAGCGGCTAACAACAAAGCGAAGGCGGCCAAGGAGGAGAGTAAACGCAAGCAGGCGAGGGATGCTATCAGGCGCTGCTGTTCGGAAGGCTGTGGGAACGTTTGTGAGCTCAGTGGTCCGAATGCTGATCTAGGATGCGAGAGGTGCTTTGCTATGAAAGAGGATGGAGCGCTACAGAATTATTCTTGGTTTTGTAGCCCGGAGTGCGCAAAAGCGAATGCTGGTAGCCATAATGCAAGGTTTCATTCGACCTGATTATGGGCTGCTATCTGCGTGTGTTTAATGGTGTTTGAAGTGGCGTTTATGGGTTGACGGCGGAGGCGCTTTGGTGATACCCATACCCTGATTGCGTTTGACAAGAACCTTTGTAACTATATACGGCTGCTATTTTAACCCGAGGGAGATAGATAGAGCCTCTCATGGGAGGTCAAGCTCAAGCCAACACAGCTTAGAATTATGGGATATTTTTCTGTATATTCATTCATCTAAAATGAACCCCTCGTCTCCATCATTCCTTGCCCATCCTTTCAATGTTTTCCTGGCACTATTCTTAGCAACTATCCTGTCTTGTAGAAGTTGACTCTGCTTCATATCTCCATATGTTTTTCCGCCTTTCATAGCCCCATATTCCACTCCCTCTGACGAAGAGCCCACTACTAAGCTGGTATCTTCCAACGCCAATACTCTCGTTATATCGTGAGCTAGCTCCCACATCCTCTTTTTGCACACAAGGCTTGCGCCCCTCGGATCATTCTGCTTCCGCCCCTGAAGAACGCCCCCTATCAATGTTTCCTCAAAGTACGGCGACCAAGAGGCGGCAATATTGCTCGGCGAAATTGCATCACTCAGAAGAGGCGAGCTGTCAGCGTCTCGGCGAGAATATGCAAATTCCATCCTCGTCGTCATCATCTTGAAGTCATGGAAGCTGTATCCTCCACTTGGAGGCACCTGTAAGTCCTTTAAACGCCCGCGCGGACTGAAGCAGCGCTCACAGGCATCAGCTACGTATTGGGATTCCGGCAATGTGAGGGTTTGCAGGTATGCATTTTCTGGTGATATGAGTAAGGAGGTGACGGAGCTGAGAACAGAGGTTATCTGCTTCAGTGTTATCTTGTCGGAGCAGGATTTCGAGAGCGTGGAGGGAGCATCGGGGCGAGACGGTTTGCGCCGGACTATTCCTAGATTCGAGAAGTATCCACGCCCGGGCATACTGGAATCTGTTGCTGTAGGGGATGCGGGGGCGGGAACAGCCCAGGGGGTTGCATCGTCTTGGGCGGCCATGGTGAGCTCCATACTGGCATCACCACCTGGGGTAAGTTAGTTAACTACCAGCGCGACATGATGAATATGTGGCAACGTACATGGTGCCTCGGAGCAGTACATGTGTAGTTTTACATCTTCCTTGATCGTGAAAGGCTGGAAGTTGCTCCGAGTGATCTCGTCGGCCCTTCTCCTTCTTACGTACTTCGACTGCTCCTTAGACAATGCTATTTTGCGGCACTCTTCGAGTAAGAAACGGTTGATAGAGCGAAGAGCAACAACCTCGGCGTGCCAGTCATGGAGAACTGTGCCGTTCGCTTCAGGGATCTTGCTGGAAGGGAGGCATTTCATTCCAGTTCTAGGGCAGGTCAGTCGACAGGCAACGGGTCAACAAGGAGACTGGGGCATATTCTTACCCAAGAGCCAGACACGTCAGCCCATCTTCTCCTGGTCGTGTGTCAGTATATATATCATGAGACGCACGGGGGTCACGGGGTATAATAACCTTGAGCAACAATTCCTGCCAGAGGAACCCATTCTCTCCGATGATCAGCCCGCTGTATCGGCTTGCGCTTTTTCGGCAGTGTATTAAATTCCTTCAATACAGTTTCTGCAATAGCATCCCCAGTGAGTCCCATTTGATATTAGCCGGTCAAGACGGGACTTTTACTACAGGTCGACGAGGCTGAGGCGCGGAGAAGGCTGAAGTAAGGGATGGGCGCTGGATAAGCTTTCAGCAGCCTTGCTCGTAGCTGTCATAAGTTTAGGCCCACCACACCACCACAAGCCAAATGCGACCGTTACCAGCCATCGAACCGAGCAAGCACGCTGGTACCTTACCACTTACATACGTAGCCTCGTCTCGTCGCAGGTTCCGGAATGGCCAGGAATCAAATATACGAATTATCAGCAATAGTCAGCCACACGCACAAAAATACATCCATATGCCCGTTCGGAATTTCCACCATTAACACGTGTGCGGCCCCTCCTCTGCATATACGATTAGTTCGGTCTTATTCTGCATTCTTCGCCGAATATGGTGCGCATACTTCGGGTGTTATAAGGATGATATATAAGCATGAACGGCCTGAGTATGTGTCCCCTTCCCCTCCTTGCGCCGCGCTGTGCCTTTGGTTTCGAGTCTGTCTCTTTAAAAGTGTCGCCTACTGACTATGTTTTTCGAGCCAATAGTCAACAAATCTCGCAAGGTTCGAGAACTTCCGCGCATCTCCCCGTGGAGAAACAATTCCCTGCTGACAACATAAACAGCCGAAGTTTGAGCTCATACTACAGGTAAGCTGCCACACTCTCCCAGGGCTTGACTCGTCTGCTCTCGGGATATCATTACTGACCTTTGCCGCCAGATAATTGACCTCAATAACGTCCCGCTCGTTGCCGGGCAATCCTACGTAAAATGGCACCTCCCCTTGTCCACCGCCGCGGAGCACCGGGGCGCGACGCAGAAGGCACCGATCAAAGAACACAAAGTCACTTGGGACTATGAGCGGTCGCTAGTCGTACGGCTATCGATGGACAAGACAAACCTGCTGCAGGAATGCTTCATCGAGTTCGAGGTCATCCAGGACTACAATGGCGGGGCGCGCGGCGAGAAGATTACAATTGGCAAGGTGCGGTTGAACCTCGCGGAATACGCGGATATACATGATGAGGAGGGCCAGATTATGGTGAGGAGATACCTGATGCAGGACAGCAAGATCAACAGCACTGTCAGGATTGGTCTGGGCATGTCCCAAATCGACGGGGACCGAAACTTTATTGCCCCGCCGCTCAGAACCGCAGCGGTCTTTGAGGGCTTCACCGGCGTCATGGCCGTGGAGCAGGAAAAAGACAAAGCAGGCTGTACGTACCTCTTGGATGCCACCGCTTTATTTTTGTAACCCCCTATTAACACTTCCCAGACACCGGCGCAGTCGGCATCAACAAAGAACTCGCCGAGATGCAAGACATGTACCGACAAACCCTCGCCGCCTCCTGGTTCTGCGGCAAGGGCACCCTAGCAGCCGACCAATGCATCGAGGACATCTTCAACGGCGGCGACGGATGGGGCAACAAACCCGCGCCTGTAACACTAAACCCCGCTCTCCAAACCGCACCAGGAGCAGACGACAGCGAAGACGAGGGCATGGGCACCGCAACGCCGCAAAACCAGCATCAGCGCCGCCATAACAACCAAAACCACCACAACCACCACCACCAGCCAGACCGCAGCAGCGGCGAACCGAGCCGTAAGGGGTCGGGCGCGAGCAAGAAGACTACCAGTGCGGGGAAGAAGGCGAGGCAGGAGAGCGAGATGCCGGGACTGACATCTACCGTTGACAAGAAGGGCCATGCGGTTGGCGGGATCCGGAAGGCGTCGCAGCGCGCGCTGACGACAGAGAAGCAGGATCAGGGACAGTCGTCGTCGTCGTCGTCGGGGGGGTCGGTGAGGGGGAGGGATAAGGCGAGGCAGACGGATGAGGTGGCGGAGTGGGATGCGAGGGATGATTTGCGCGCGTGGACGGTGCCGTCGGTGTCGATTGAGGATGAGCCTGAGAGTTAGAGGGGGGCTAGGGGAGGAGATGTATTTTGGGATAGATGGAGTTAGGGGCTTAGGGATATGGGAGGATTTTGTCACTGGCGTAGGGAGGGGGGCTATTAGCTGCTATTTAATTCATAGAGAACCACCTTTATTACCTACTGCCTCATGGTTCATTGACAATGTATTTCTGCGAGCTGTAGCCTGTACCAGCACATCTTGATTACCACCAGACCTCATGATATACCCCAGATACTCCGCCATTTTCTCCCAAAAAAAACCCTATTCCA
>JPJV01003766.1:0-21431 GCA_000750745.1 Pseudogymnoascus sp. VKM F-4281 (FW-2241)
GGTGGGTATGCGGGGACGGCTGGGGTGGGGACTGCGATGTGAGATGTGAGGGTTTAGGATGTCTTGTTTTGGGTCGGGGGTGAAGGGTGGGTTGAGTGGAGTGGAGGAAGGGGAGTTTGGTGGGGGGAGGAGGGACGTACTGTACGAGGCAGCCTGGGGATGAGGGAAGAAAGGAGGGGCATATCATCAGCACACACAGCATGTTTTCCATTCGTATTTAATTGCGCAACGATTACTTCTGTTCTCTGTTCTCTGTACTACCTCTGTGCCTATTCTCGCCTCCGCTTAACTTCCCTAATACCATCCATCCTATTATATCATCAGATCCCCAACCCCATGTCCCATGTGTTATGCAGCCCAGCTCCATAATCCTATCCCACCTTAAATGCAACAACAAAAACACAAAAAAACCAAAAAACCAAAACGGTGGGTATCCCAAATATACAACGACATGTGCTCTTTTGTTGCCCCCTTGCCTTGGCCCCCAAATTTTCCCGTTGTCCGTCTAAAAAAAAGGGGCGAACAAACGGATAAAAACAGATTATATAAAAGAGATCCAGCGCCGTGCTAAATGATTTCCAATCCTGAGCCCTTTACCCAACCCAACCCAGTAGCGAACCCTTTCTCATCAATCAACAGAACTACTCAAAATCACACGGACGGGCGGTGGACTACCCCCACGCTCCAACTCCTCCCACAACAAGTACGATATACCATCCCCGCATACACCCAAATCATCTTGCCAAAAGCGCCAAAAGCGCCAAGCAACAAAAAATACAACTACGGATAAGCGCCTCTGATCTTCGAGAACAGGCTCGTGTCAAGGAAGTTATAGTTCGGATCCAACTCGCAGAACGGATGCTGGTTTAGCAACGTATCAGCCGTGGGTCTTTCACCTGGAGATCTGCGTTGGTGTCAGTACATACGTCCAGAAAAATCGGGAAAACCGCGGCCTGAAGGGGGGGGAGACTCACATCGAGAAGCAATCGAGCATCAAGCCCATAGCATACGGGCTGATCGCATTACTAACATCATCCGGGATCGGCGGCGCCTCATTCAAGCTACCGAGTTTATACATCGCCCCAACCGCCTCCTCCTTACTCCACGGCCTGCGCCCAGTAAACATCTCAAGCACCACGCATCCCAAGCTCCAGATATCGACTTTAGCGCTGTACCCGTCGCCCTGGGACCTAACGACCTCGGGCGCCATCCAGAAGACGGAGCCTTGCATGTTATTCGACGCGTCGTTGCCGTAGATGTTATCCGTCTTCTTTGAGATGCCGAAGTCGCTGATCTTGCACGTGCCGTCTAAGTCGAGGAGGATGTTGTCGGCTTTGAGATCGCGGTGCAGGATGCCTTCGCGATGGAGGTAGGCGAGTCCCGAGAGCGTTTGGCGCGTCAGTGAGCTGACGACGGGTTCTTCAAACTTGCCGTGCTTGCGGAGGCAGGAGCCGACGCTGCCACCGGAGATGTACTCAAGGAAGATGCTGATGGAGGTTTCCTTGCGCTCGCATCCGAGGTACTGCACGATGTTGACGTGGTCGAGGTCTTTCATGGTGTCGATCTCGAGGTCGAGTGCTGCGACGAGCTCTTTCATCTTGTTCTTGTCGTTGCCGGCTGCCTTGGCGCTGACTTCGACCTGCTTCACGGCTAAGAAGTCGCCGGTCGTGGCGTTCATACCGAGATATACGCGGCCGTATGTGCCTTTCCCGATGAGCTGGCCCTTGAACCAGCGGAAGGTTGCTTGTCGCTTCGGGATGTTGTCTTGGGGGATGCTCGGGAGCACCATGCTACCTCGCTGCGGCTTGATCTGCACGATATTTGCGCCGAACATCTTGGTGCTCTTGCGGCGAAGCATGGTAGACGGCGCCTGGCCGCCCTTCTGGGACGGCTGGGTGAAACGCTTGTTGGCCTCATGCGCACCTCTGGCCACGTCACGGATAGATTTCATTCTGCCAAGGCCGCCAGAACGACCGACATTCCTTTGCGCAACATTCTGGATAGACGGAGGTCGACGACTATCGATTGTCTTGAGCGTCGATTCATCAGAGCCAAGCGTATCGCCGTTATTGTAATACGCTTCCGGGTGGTCTTCAGGAATGGGCGGTGGTGCGTTTGTAGGCATGGCCAAATGTGGAGCAGCAGAGCTCGTAGGAGATGAAGGTGGAGAGGGTCCTTGACCTTCTTCGAGCACAGGCTGGTCTAGGTCAAGATTAGGGAAGAAGTCGTCGAGGTGGTTAAACAGTGCCTCTGCAGGAGGTCTGCTCGCCCAGACGTCTTCCCTCGCAAACGATCCCCGGCGAAGAATCCTGCTCATATCTTCGGAACCCGCAGAAAATCCACCAGATGCAGCGGACCAGTTCTCGGACAAGGCAGAGCCTGGAGTGCGGCGTTGCGGCCGCTTCCCACTCCTCGAACTGTATGCTTCATCCCGTAGTTCTGGATTCTGCAATTGGTCGGCCGTCAGCCAAGCGTCTTTGTCGCGTCTCCCGCTACGCGCACTGGTAACATTGTTGTCGTCATCCGCCATGTGTTTTGGCGGAGGGTCGTATGTGTTCTCGCCAAAGCTAACTTTACTCTTCGTTCTAGTAATGACCTTTAAGGCAGGGCGCTTATCCGTATCCCGCTGCTCCGCTTCAGCAGCACCCAAAGTGGCCTCGTTCGCACCATCGTTCTTACCATGGTTGGGAAGGATTTGGAAGAGGCCATCATCGGAGTCATCATCAGAATCATCGTCCTGTTGCGTCTGCTCGGGCCTCTCAAAGGAAACCTGAGCCTCAGTAAAGTCAACATTGGGCCCATAAGACTTGCGCTCTCCGGCCAGGCTCAAGCCACCGCCAGGGGTACCAGCACTGCTTGGACTAACATCCACCGGTGAAACCCCTCTGCGCAGCTCTTCTTGTCTAAATTTAGCAATGGCTGCACTTTGACCCTCCAATGGCGCGCCACCATTCTCTTCAAGCTTGTAGTCGGGAACTACAAACGGCGTATCTCCCTTACCCCATGTCAAGCTGCCTGGTGTCCCACTTGTTGACCTTGGGCTGCTCCGACCTGGGGCCGCGGGGCCAAACTCCACCGTAGACATTGCTGATTTAGGTTTGTCATCGGTGGCATTTGCACCTGGGCTTGGTTGGCCGACGTGAAGCAGATGAGTGCCCATACCAACAAGAGCTGCGCCGATGCCGCCACCGGGAGGTGCCTTTTTGGTACGCCCAGAATCTTGAGGGAACGTCTGAGTGCGTCCAGCTGACGTTGCTGCTCGAGCCTCAATATTTGCAGGCCCTATAAAGCCGGCAGATTGAGCAGTCTTCTTGCTCAGTGAGTTTGCCTTGATCAATGTAGCTGACTCTCCAGGAGGAGGAGGCGGCTTTCTCTGCGGGTACAGGTTGTCCACCTTCTTGTCTTCAAAGGGTGAGCCTCTTGGCTTGTCGAAGTCGACATTTCTAGTGCCCACAATGCCCGGGCTACGTTCTTGCGTTGGATCCTCCTCAAATGAGAATTCCTTGGTTGTCTTCTTCTTATTCTGGAAGGTGTGGTTCTTCTTCTCAACTTCGGGTTTGCGGTTATGAGGCGGTGACGAGTTTGATCGGCGTCTTTCCACGTTCAACTGGTCGATTCCATCGTCATTATGTGAGCGGCCATGATGTCCTGCTTCCTGTGGGAAGTTCGAACTCAGACCAGCAGAATCAGGCGGGCGCAAGTACGCTGAAACTGGTGGGGCACGCAGGAGTATCTTCATTCCTCCGACGGCATCTGCTCTCATCTTTTTGTTGACAATTAGTTTACTGTCATCTAACGCTTCCTCGTGTTCTATTTTCCCAAGCTCTGTCAGATAAACTTGGGTATGGGAAATATCCTGAATCCCAAGCGTATGACACATAATCAGTCGAAGATCATGAGCAGAGTCGGCATCAGTGACATCGCAAAGTCGATAGTTCAGCCCGTCCAAGGTAACAAGAACGAAGAGTCTTCCACCCGGGCCTGGGCGCTTGCCGCGATGCGTAATGTGTGAAAATTTATCGTGCTCCATGGCCGAATAGCTCGACATCTGTCTATCAAGAGATGTTTCGCTGGCCGTTGCTTTCGCATTTTGGCCGTATTGTGGGGCTCTGAAGCTCAGAGAGGGGCTTGTCGGAGATTCAAAATGGTGGTCGTCAGGTGAGGGAATGACACCTTCCTCCTTCGGCTTTGCTTTCTTTCGCAGATACTTGAGGAAACTTTTCGATTCTTTGGCTGAAGTGGGCGCTTCGGATTTGTAAGAGCCAAATTCCGACTCGAGCGGTGACGGGCGTGTCCCTTCCTGTCCATAACGCCGCTGGCCAGCAGCAAACCCTGATTCACCTGCCATTCCAGATCTGAAGGCCTGGCTAATCGCTGGAGAGATCCCTGACCCGTATATTGCTGTGCTGGAGGAGACGGAGTCGGTGCTATTACTAGCGCGGTGTCCAAATGTTGCACTATGCGGCGAAGCAGACAGCTTCCCTTGCAATGTGGATGCATGCATCGCAAACGATTGCCCTGGGCTCCCGCTTTTTGGGCTACCTTCCGTGCGTAAGGCAGGCCCCATAAAATGCCCGCCTTCCGACATATCAGCACTTGCATTTGGGCTGTGTCTCCGAGAGGGGTCGCCGCCATCAAGGGACCTTAATGCATTCCGATGGCCACGGCCATCTATCGGGCTATCAGTCGATTGGTAGGAGGAACCAGTGTAGTTGGGGAGAGTTGTGCTTCGATTCTGAGAAGTGAGGCGCTTCCCAACCCCTGGGCTTGGCACATTGAACATGGACTGTTTGTCAGGGCTCTCGTCGTCGGGGTTGGCTGTGCTGGGAGTTGTCACATAATTTTCCCGCGTCATATTTGGAGAAGACCCTTGAGTGTGGTCTACACCGCCGTTGAACGAATTTGCAGAATTTGATTCTCGCCGACCGTGCGAAGATCTACCAGCAGGTTTTCCGGTGGAAATCTCGCGTATCAATTTGCGCATCCGTTTGCCCTCTTCTCGTTCCCGAGACTGATCCCAGCCTGTTCCACTGGATGAGCATTGCTGTGCCAGCCGGGGGTAAACCTGATGGTGCATCATACCGAAATTGGCTCGTCCGCCGTGCCCCGTACCCAGTTCAAGGAAAGTAGAGCCATGCACTTCTAACGCCTTGAATGTCTCTTGCCAGTCACTGGAAAAGTGGTTCTTGACTAACCACATTAAGACGCGCTCGAGCGGCCATTGAGCAGCAAGCTCGATTTGAGCCTGCGTGAGAGCCGGCGCATTGGTATTGTTCAGGTTGCCAGGTTCGGATGTTAAATCTCCTGATTGGGTTATAGGATTGCTTGGTGTTGCTGTTGTCGGTCTGGAGCCATACTCCTGGCCGGGACCGTGCGTGTTATTTTGTCTGGCTGTGGATGTTTGTGTCTGATACAGTCTCTCACGGTCGTTGTAGAAGCTGCTTGGCCCTTCATCCATTGGTGTCGTTAGGCCACTTTCTGTCGTAGTCCGGCTCGTAGCCCGCGAGGATTCCGATGCAGCAGAGAACTCCGAACCGTCGGCATTGCCGAAACTGGACAGGCCTGGGATGCCAACGCCAACACCAAACGACTCGCCAGCGTGTGGAATATAAGTTGCCGACATCTGATTTTCACTTGCTTGCTGGGTCTGAAGTCTAGTTAGAGGGGCGGCCATGTTCATCGGATACTGTTGGCTCGGATTGTACGTTTGGTACTGGTTATTGGCCGATGCTTGTAGTGGGGGCGGGCCGGGATATTGTCGAACATCGTACACGCGCGGCCACGAGTTCTGCCAGCCGCCTTGCATAGCATGGGCGCTTCCAGGAGGTGGGCCAGGGGGCGGAGGCAGCATCATCCCATTCGAGTGTTGCTGCGGTTGTCCAGGGCCCCCTCTAGGGGGTGGCGGAGGAAGCGTCATCATATGGGTTTGCTGGATAGGTGGTGATTGTAGGGGTGGTGGCGGCGGAGGGACATACCCTCCTGGCGCGCTTGAGCCTGCCCCATGCCGCTGCCCTGGCTGATACATCGGCATGATCGGTCCTGCCCGCGTCGCTGGCCGGTATGGCTTGTTTTGGGTAGTATGAGATGCTGTCTCGGCTGTAAGCGCCCTAGGTCGCTTTCCTACGCCGGGGGGGTAGACAGAGCTTGAGCCACCGATACTAGGATACGGAGATCCAGAGCCGTGAGATGGTATAAGAAGTGAGCTCGTGCTGCCAGCACTATATGTAGGGACGTCGTTCAGGATAAGGTCGTCCGGGAATTCCCCTCCTTCATTCGTGGTGCGGGTCGCAGGTGAAGCGCTGCGGTTGATTTCCGATTGATTCGAACGTGTTGATGATGATCGTTGGCGGAAACTTGTCATCGAGTCCTTTCATCGTGGGGCCAGTAGCACCGGCCTTTCCAGAGTCTGTAGTTCAGACAGCAATATCCTAAATGGCTGTTGGCATAGCACGATGCTGGTAGCGGCCGCGTCAATACTGACGGCGCTGTTGGAATATGGGCAGCGGGCGTTTCGAACTGCATGCGCCCTTTACCGCGTTGGCGAGTAGATGTCGCGATTTAAGAGGGCAGTGTTTCGTTTGAATCGGCTATGCGATCCTAATTCTTCGATGTGACCCTTTAGGTCTCGATTCCTTTGACGCCGATGTTGTTGTTCTCTCCGTTTACAGCGCCGTGAAGCCTCGCTACACGAGTACTTTTGGGTAGCCACTCAGCTGCTGCCGATACCCATGGTTTCTAGACTGTTAGGCGCTTTGACCCTTAAAAAAGGTGCACACGGCTGTTTCCGTTCGCCCCAAAGAAACAAGGTACGAGTACAGTAAAGGGCCGAACGTTGAACTGAAATAAAAAATAATTATGTCCCTCTAATATGGTATTTATTTGTCTTCAATTATAAATTCTATTTTAAAACGAATAATTATTCATTCAATCAGGTTCATATATGACATCGTCATTGTTGTACGGCAGTTTATTTGAGAGAGGAGGGGTTTTGATGGCGATAAGTACCGTGCAATGCAGCATTTGATATTTTTACTGGCTACCCACATATATAAAATATATCCCACAACTAACAGCCTACCACAGAACCTACTCCAATCGCAGGTCTGAAGACATCCGCATTCAAGAATCTTTATACATACTCGTATCTGATATGCAAATAAAGGCCTGTAATGTCAGCCATTGGTATATTGGATGGGAGGCCCCTGTACTATGACGGACCGAGATAGTTCTTACAGGATGAACCGCCGGTCGATGACTTCATCGTTAACCATCAAGGTGGGGTGGCACAATATTGATTTACAGATGTAATACATCATTGACCTGCCAAAATCCTCCCAATTCTTCAACTCTTTGATTCTTCTCTCCATACATAATCCAGAGTCTTAGTGAAAACAAGCTCTCTTTGTCTCCATTGGAAATTTACAACAAAGCTCAGCTATTCTCAAGCAAAGTCTCATAGCAGCCAACCATGTCTTCGAATCCCACGGATATCCGGACGGCAGACCTGCATGAGCCCGTCGACATTGCAGAGTATCTGTTTACTCGTCTTAAGCAGATGGGATGCGATTCAGTCCATGGAGTCCCAGGAGATTTCAATTTAGTGGCATTAGACTATGTCCCAAAGGCCGGTCTCAAATGGGTCGGGAACTGCAACGAACTTAATGCTGGTGCGTATTTGGTAGCTGCACCAACCCATTGTGCACACAATACTAATTTTATCTCCTTGTAGCGTATGCAGCTGACGGATATGCGCGTGTGAAGGGTATCTCCGCCATCGTTACAACATTCGGAGTTGGAGAGCTCTCAGCGATTAATGGAATCGCTGGATCATTCTCAGAGCAGGTCCCAGTTGTGCACATTGTCGGCACCCCTTCGACAGCATCCCAGAAAAATGGGATGCTCCTGCATCATACTCTCGGCAATGGGGACTTTAACGTCTTCTCCAATATGAGCAAGGAGATCTCATGTGCCATTGCCAAATTGACCCACCCAGATGATGCCGCGTCGCTCATTGACAACGCATTGAGGGAATGCTGGGTGCAGAGCCGTCCTGTCTACATTGCACTCCCGACAGATATGACGCAGAAGAAGGTCGAAGGCCGAAGGTTGCAGACACCTATCGATCTGTCATACCCGGAAAATGACCCTGAAAAGGAGCAATACGTGCTCGAAGTAATCCTCAAGTACCTATATGCTGCCAATGACCCCATTATATTGGTGGACTCCTGTGCAATTCGCCACAGAGTGCTGAAGGAGACGCACGATTTCATCGAGAAGAGCGGCTTGCCCGTATTCGTTGCACCCATGGGGAAGAGTGCTATCAATGAAAACCATCCCAACTACGGTGGTGTGTATGCGGGGGAGGGGAGCTTACCCGAAGTTAAAAAGCGTGTAGACGCTGCTGACTTGGTCTTGAATATCGGCGCTATTAAGAGCGATTTTAACACTGGTATGTCGTCAAAATCATCCGAATAGGGCCATTAAACTTACTATCCATAGGTGGCTTCTCTTACAAGACATCGCAGCTAAACACGATCGATCTGCACAGCACATTCACCAAAGTCCGGTATTCCGAGTATCCTGGAGTGAACATGAGAGGTCTTCTGCGCACGCTCGTCCGGAATATCGACACTTCGAAACTTACCAGAAGCGTAAACCCAGTCCCTGTTGTGAAAAACAGAGTCGCCGAGAGTAGCGGCAGATCCGAGATCATCACACAGGCGATGATATGGCCTACTGTTGGAGAATTCTTTGAAGAAAACGACATCGTGGTGACGGAGACAGGGACCGCCAACTTTGGCATTTGGGAGACGAAGTTCCCCCCTGGCGTCACGGCACTAAGTCAGGTGCTTTGGGGTAGCATTGGGTGGTCTGTCGGCGCGTGCCAGGGAGCAGCTCTTGCTGCGGTAGATGCAGGTGGAAAGAGAAGAACGATTCTCTTTGTCGGCGACGGCAGTTTCCAGCTCACTGTCCAGGAAGTCAGCACGATGCTCCGGCTGGATCTCAAGCCAATAATTTTTGTCATTTGCAACGATGGATACACCATCGAGCGGTACATCCACGGAATGGATGCCACGTACAACGATATCGCAACCTGGAAGCATAAGTCCCTTATCGACGCCTTCGGCGGCGCTGCGAAGGGAGCGAAGACGTACCAGGTTAAGACTCAAAAGGAGGTTAGGGATTTGTTGAATGACAAGGAGTTCAAGGCTGCGAATGTTTTGCAGCTGGTGGAGCTCTTTATTCCCAAGGAAGATGCTCCAGGGGCTCTCAAGATGACAGCGCAGTCCAGTGCGAAAACAAACTTGAGTTAGGTGAAGATATGATAGATATTAATGATCGGAACTGTCTGTATCTAAAATGAAAATGATATTAAGCACACTATGAGACGGCAAGCGGGGCGCAAGATGAGTGGGAGCATCCCTTATTACTGATCTTCGTTATACCAATGGCTGTCTCGACGTACGTAGGATAGATATCAATGAATAATTTATTCAAAGTGTATATTGGGAGAGTGGATGAATTGTTGGAAAATATTCCGTCTTAGATAAATATTCTAGAAAAACTCAAAAATATTATATAGACTAATTCTTTTCGTGTTTGAAGGGAAGAGCTGTTTTGAATTTCCAATAATAATTGTCATATGTGAATTAAATACAAACAAAGACAAATATGTCTCAATTGACAGATTAATGGTTGGATATTGAAATATTTTGCCTGTTCTCTGACATTGAGCGACGACGTCGTCACAAAAAAAACTCGCTAGTTTGTATATTTCCGAAAGGGTGATGTGGGGGAGCACCTGACTTCCACCGACATCACCACAATTTAAGATTCACAGAATGGCCGACACAAATAAGCGGAAGTCAGGACCGGGAGATAGCAGAGATGATAAGCATGGCAAGAGGAGCAAGGTGTGTGTTCTAATTTTCTTTCGTTGTCCATCTCCTTGCTGGCATTTGGGCGGCATTTCGCCAGTGTTTGATCAACGGGACGATGATGCACTCGCCCAAGTCGACAAGTGTTTTGATAATATGGCATTGATGTTACTTGTTATGTCTATCTCAGCGGGATTAAATGCTGCATCCCGTGCTGCTGCGCATAATTCCATGAGTATACTGACATGATCACAGGGCGGGTCCGGCGGAAAATGGCAAACGCCACACCAAAAGAGCAAAGCCAGCACTCCGCGGGGCGGCGGGAAGATTGAGCCAGGCGATGTTGGAATCTGGGCTACCTGCATGAAAAGCAAGGAGGGGAAAGCTACGGAGGAATTGAAGAGCCTCTTTGAACATGTAAAGTCACGCAGCACCGGATTGGCCTGGCGTAACTGACCACCTATCCAGTCCGCCGAGAAGTTCTACAACATTACACCTGTGAAAGAAGATGACGATGAAGATGGGGACATTGAAGCCTCCATCCAGAAGGAGATCAGTGGCATGGCAGCAACGAAGGATGCCCCGAAGATGTTCCAGCCCGTCTTTCTGGATGTGCAGTGCGTGCTGTTTTTCAAGATGCAGCCTCCAATTGACCCCGTCGATTTCGTGCATCGGATATGCGAGGAGGCGGCGAGTAACCCCACTGGTAGGAAGCACAGGTTCCTAAACAGGTTGACGCCAATGACACGTATGGGGCGAGCGACACAGAGCGACTTGGAGGGACTGGCTAGGGAGGTCTTACAGAAAGATTTTCGGCTAGTGGATGGAGAAGGGAAGGAAGAGAAAGCGGGTGAGGGTGATGCGCAAGATTTCTGCTCAGTAAGTTTTGATTATGTTTCCGAAGTTCTAGACATGTATTTGAATGGTTCTTTTCGAGAAAGTCATGGTCAAACTCGGAGTTGATAACGGTGGATGCAATATATTCTGACACATCACAGTATGCGATCCGACCAACAATCCGTAACCACAGCCTTTTAAAGCGTGATGTTGTGATCAACACTATCGCAAATCTGATCGATAAGTCCCACAAAGTTTCGCTCACTAATCCAGACAAAGTTATATTGGTCGAACTCTACCAAGTAAGTGTCACCTCCACTGCCAGCATTCCAGCAATCGCAGCCGATCTTTTATCGATCGGTTGCAATTGACGTTTTCGCGCACTCCGTTGGCAACTCTGTTATGCTATGATTTGACGTCGGCATTCCTATCAATTTAGAAGGGTCAACCGTGTAACTGACTCTTGAATTATAGAACGTTTGTGGTATAAGTGTCGTCGGAAGCGATTGGGAAACACTTAAGCGGTTCAACCTCAACGAGATCTACTTGCCAACTCCCAAACCGGGGCCAGTAGCATCTGCCACAGAAGAGCCTGGAGCGGCACTTTCAGCGCCAGATCTGGCAACGAAAGACGAAAAACACGTGGTCGATGAAAGTACTGTCACAGAGCCGACAGCGGCGACACAGTAGGACACAGCGCTCCCTAGCTTTATTGACCCCACACACATGCATACAATAGAGTACTACATAGCTGCAGTGCACCTCGCACAATTCTCAAATCCACAGTGAATCCAAACCCCGCGGGCTCAATTGTATTCCGAGGCCGTGCTAATCCCGCTGTCGCGGGCAGCCGGTGTCGAACCCTGCTCATCTATTACAATCACAGCACTTAGGCTACGAAGATAGGTCTGTTTCCAGACGAAGCCTCCTATTACCAAATGTGACTTCTCCGGTCCGTCGGCAACTAAAGTAGCACCCCTCGATGCTGCAGGCTAAGCGTGGTGAAGAACCCGACGCGCGTCGATCGGTTTAAACTGTCACACCCCAGCAGCTGGACCAAATTTGGTGTTGAATGCGAGCGGTTCCGATGTCAACTTAGCTCGTTTTAGCAAGGCTACACCACTGTAGTGTATCTGATAGTCCCCATTACGCTCGAGACGCGACGGGGCGTGGTCTATTGTCAGTTTCGCCGCGGCCGTTTGAGACTGGATGTACGGTTTCGGGAATTAGCCGTCTGGCATCAGAGTGTACGACTCTGTACCTACTCGCATATGCAGGCGAGTTTTCAACTATCTTTACTGGGGGTGAGCATAGGAGTGCGGAACAGACACCGAAGATGAAAAAAATGATACCCAGCCAGGTGCATCCAAAGTTTATCCATTCGCTTACGAACCCCAAATCGAATGGCGACCAGGAATTCTCAACCGAGCTAACCGCTTCGCGGCAATTTTGACGAGGTTATGCAACGTGTGATGGACCTTATATGAACGGAGCTTCGTCCCCAGGTATAGTCCTCTGGGAGCCGTTTCGGGTGACCATTCCATTTTTTTGGGCTAATTGGCAACTTCTCCCGTTAATTTCTCGCATTTCTCGGTGAGGTTGTGGAAGCCCTGACTGGACAGGGCGTTATAACTTCTTCGGGTAAGGGGTTATCGTTGGCATCCCGACGGAGTGAGAGCGGGATGTGGCTTTCAGCCACTGTCATAGAGGGCAGTGATGCGCCGGATGTAATTCCGGATGTGGCCTCTATGGGTTGTCGTCCCGTGTTTTCTATGCCGCCGCTAAGTACCGGCGGAGTGGTGGAGTACTCCTTCTGAGGTCGGGTCAAAAGATTGACGCTCCACATGGCCAGAACAGCACGTTGGAAGCAACGGAAACGGGCTTCTAGAACAGCTCCGCTGCTTAACTCGGACTTCCCACGCCAAATGCTTCTCTATTCCCTGGCGTGCTACATGGAAGAAAGGCCTTAACAGGGCCTATCATCCCCGTCATCTCTTCCCCCCAATCCCAATGGCCGTATTCAGCCTTTTTCGCTAACTGACACGGCGGCCAAGCAAGCGGTCTCGTTTCAAGAGGCGGTCGATGCGAACTTAACTAGTCCCCGCTAGCTTGCCCTGGCCTTGGGTCGACACCACACCATCTCTCGGGGCGGATACTCGATGAGGAGAAATTTCGCGTCCTGGAACCTCGACCACAAAGGTGTGCGTATGAGAATGGGAGAGGCAGAGTAAGGAGTAACCCATCTGCCGTTGATGGAATGTCGCTCGCTTGCGGTGATGGATTCCTGGATTGATCATCGAGCAGGCAGGATTGCCTGGTGAATATGACATAAAGCACGGGATGATATTTGAGATAATGCAGCATCGCATCGCCAACGGCTGGCCTGGCTCAAAAATTGCTATAAGCCCCACTAGCTGTCTCGGGCCTCACAGCACGGGGTTTGTTATATGTTAGTAATCGAAGCAGACTTTCGATGAAAAATACAGGGGAATTTCACATGCGCCCTTATTCCGAACTTCTCCAGTGGAAGCTAACTTCTGGACTTGCTGGGTGCAAAAGAAGCATATGAAAGTGGATATTTCATTTTTAGACACTTCTCCCCCACTACCCGCTTCATCAGAACCTCCCCCTCCCCCTCCTTCGTTAATCCTTACGTCATGGGGAACGAGGTGGGGAGGCAATTCGGACAATAAGCCCTTACCAGACTGAAGCACACCCAGGCCGCAATGGCGTTCGTGGCTGGCTGGATGAGCCTCGAACCCACGAATGGGAGGACACGGCAAAGCCATGGCACGCTGCCGAAGATATCCCATATTTATATTCCCGCGACGGGATCTGACTTTCTCCGAATTGAGTATAAGCGAGGTGAGCTCTCCATTTGTGGCTTGCTCCCGACTTGTAGTTGAGCTCAAATTGCTGTCGGTGATAATGTGCGCAACATCTCACTGCATATCCGCGTTTACCCAGCCAGCCCTCAACATGGTACAGTAGGGTTTCTATTCGTCTACCAAGCAAAAACCCGGAGATTCTGCGGGGATTCATTTTAGGGGGGCCTTTCTCCTCTGGGCCTGTTGCCGCATCGACGATCTCGGGGTATATCTTGCGTACCTGTCCGTACTTTCGTCTCGAATCTCCCGAAAGAGCGAAGAGCGCCGGGGGCCCGACGATAACAGCCACACTTGCAGCGCTTTCTTATTTAGTAGGATTTACAGTGGCTCTTCGCTTGATGGCACCATTTAGGACCCAGTGTATTCGCTGATACCGCTCACACTTCTGATACCGGCGAAGTGCCAGTGGGCTGTGTTGTTGGGTACTGAAAGATATTACTCTCATATTTGGCTGAAGCCGCCCTTGTCCTCACAACCTTGGAACGCTTCACCCCTATGTTATTATTTTCCGTATAATATGGAGTCTCCATGCTATCACGCTGATACTGGTTTGTATACTGTCAAATACTGTGTTCCCGCATCAATATCGAGTTTCCTACCGACATATACTTCAAAGGCCGATTCTCAACCATCAGCGATGTATACGTTGCCGATACTCCGCCTGAAAGGCGTCGTGGGACAAATTGTGCCAGATGCCACGCTCGAGTCCGTCCATGAAATTCCTTCATCGCATATTACTCGCCTTTACGCCCTGAATATATCCGGTTCACGGCAGCTTCTCCTGTCGCTTCAGCCCTCCTTGGCAGTGCGTTTGCTTCGCAACGAGCAGGCAATGATGTTATGTGAGGCAAACTTAATACATTTCTTGAGCAAAATGCCAAATGTCACCACTATTAAACCGCCACCTGCAGACGACAGCTCAAATGGTTCATTGTTGTCCTCGTTGCTACCTAAGATGCTAAAACATTCTTCAAACACCAAAGAGATGGGCTATCCATTTACCATCTTTGAGCAAGTATCAGGATCGACATTATTATCCCAGTCCATCTATCTCACAGTGTCAGAACGCCGCCACGTCGACAACCAAATCGGGAAACTAGTGAGAGACTTGGCGTTAATAACATCGCCGACAGGTACCTTCGGCCCTGTGATTAAAGTATGCGGGGACCCATTCGTACAGGGTGCATCTTCTGGTGCGAGCGAAGGAGGGGCAGAGACATGGTCGCTGGCGTTCGACGCACTTGCTGAAAGCATTCTTCGAGATGGAGAGGACATGTCCGTCTTGTTGCCATACGAGGTTATTAGACGACAATTCTCACGACTGTCATGGCGACTCAAAGCAGTGACGATACCAAGGTTAACACTACCCAATGCAGGGGACGACTCAGTTGTTTTGGTGGAAAGGAGCTTGGAAGAAGGCCTGTTATCGCCAGAGGACTCGGTGCGTGTGACTGGGCTACGACATTGGAGCCGGGGCGTCTTTGGCGATCCTTTGATGTCGAGCTGCTTTGAAAACCCGAGCGAGGGTTTCTCAGCTGGGTGGAAAGGGGAATCCGGCGAAGATTTGATAGAGGACCCGGACGGCGTCAGCACACGCATGTTATTGTACCGATGCTACAGAGCCATTGTGGATATAGTGATCGAATACTACAGACCACGAAACGAAAGCAGCAGGTTCGAAATGGACGCAAGAAAGAGGCTGACCGGTGCACTTACGGAGCTGGAAACAATCGACACAGAAGGCAGCCAGACACCGAAAAGGATGAGGACAGAATCTATGGCGGCTGCTGATATGACTACGGTGAAGAAACTCAAGATGGAGAACGACGAGGAGTAACATTGGTTATTGAGATGAGGCGTTTTCATGGCGGAGGCATTATATACCCATAAAAGCTAGAAGGTGCGGGGCGTACATAGACTGAATTATATTTGAAGTTGGCTACTTATCGCGACTGGCTAATGAGTCGTCCTCATCACGAGGAAGTTTCATACCCATCATCCCCATGATATTGCCGCCGGGCCCAGCCATCCCAGCCTGGCTCTTGAAACTCTCGAGCAGATTCTTGGCCAGATTAAAGTCGATGTCGACTTCTTCATCGCTTTCATCCTCCCAATCTTGTTTTCCGAGTAGGTCTTTGCCTTTCGACCCCCCTGAGGCTTCTTCACCTTGCAGTGCCGCAGTTTCCCTTGGTTTGGAGTCGAGATCTAGTGCACCAGCTTCCCGCAGCTCCGCGCCCATTCTCTCCATGACCTTCCTAATTTCTTCGGCCTCGTCCTCCTCTTCTTCGTCATCGGAGTCGAAATCATCCTTGATATTCGACTGCCGCTGCGATTTGCCATTTTTAAGATTCACATTGTCACCCAGATCTGTTGCAGGCACCCCCATCATCTCTCTCATCATTCTAGAAAACTCCTTAGGATCAAAGGAGACGTCCTCATCCCCATCCTCGTTTTCGTCTTCATCAGTATCATCTTCGTCATCATCGTCATCGAAATCCATGTCATCCATCTCTGCCCCGTCTACCCCAGCATTATCGTCGTTCAAAAAGGACTCGAACCGTTGCACCATCTTCTTCAAGTCCTCTTGAGTTTTGGCGTCCCCAAACCCGGAGGGCGCACTTGGCCCAGCGGATCCTTCCGGTACAGTGCCGCCCTTCTCTCTTTTATTACCCTGCAATTCCTTCTCGAAATCCTCAAAATTGATGTCCAGCCAGCTTTCATCATCCTCTTCCATGCTATTTGCCCAGTCTTTGATCTCGGTATCCGTTGGTAAATCTTCTCCTTGTGCAAGATCTTCTATCAATATTTGCATTTCGCGAACAGAGCGGTGGTCGCGCTTAATGCTATCAGTAACCAACATTTCGAACCCAGAGGTAATCTTCATCCCTGTTTCTAACCTTGGCAAGTCTGCCGAATTTGCTGTATCTGATTTTGCTTTTGTTTCGACCTCTGAGAATATTGGTTTCCAGGCTCGCGGAACTTCAAATTGCTGTGATTTTAGCTGAGCATAGAGTACCTTTGTGAACCTTACACTCACTGTCACCAGATCGTCTGGTGGAAATACTAGACCCGAAGAAGGGCCATCAAGGGGCTTCAGGCCTATGGGGTCTCTCAGATAAAACGCCTCAACTGCAGGTGCAACAGCTGCGGGGCAATTGTGAATGATGAAGGCTAGCTTCCGAGGTATCCTCGTGACCGCGGAGTGCATAGAGTTGGAGATTTGGGCTGGGTAGTTCCGTAAGCGGAAAAATGCTTCCGTCTCCACCGGCGGCGAGTTTATAATAACATCTGGAGAGTCTTTTATTACGTCAAGAGCCTCTGGAAGCGTCAGAGGCCGCGAGACAGGATTAGTTTTGGCGTTGGCCGACGCCGTAGTGGCGGCTGCGAGAGGAATGATCCGTAACTTTTGGTTATTTATCCACACCTAGAAATGAATTAGAATGGTTCTTGGGACTGAAATGAAACATTACATACCCTGTTATCTGCAATCTCTGGGTTAAGCCACCGAGGGAGTGCATTTGCAGCTTCGATGAGGAGGAATTCTCCATCCGTATCAACGACTTTGACCCATAAGTCTGGAAACTGCTTGGTGAGCTCGCGGAGAATATATACAATCAACCATTCATCCTCGACCGAATCCCCATAATTTGTTAGACCGTGAAGGTGCATTAATCCTTGAAAGTTAGTCATTATAGAGGGGTAAACAATTAAACCAGTTTCTCACCAGATGATTGCTCCAGCTTTAGATTAAAGACATCTCGTTGCCATATATAATCTTTCAAAAGAGCTCCTGTCAGCTTCGTTGCCTCCTTTCGGACAAGTTCGAGGCGAGCAAGTACTTCTTTTTGTGCCAGTGAGTTGTTGATGATGAAAAGGGTATATTCCACAGAGTCATCCGGAAGTCTTTTTGGAAAGCCATCAAAGCCTTCCCCGAACCATTTCAGATCATCTTTCTGGCTGTCCATGGCTTGAATAGAAGAGCAGGCTTGCCTGTAGTAGTTTGCAGGTGAGGCGAACTGGAGTCTGAAGTCATGTGAAATAAATCGTCAATAAACGGATGGGATGCCCCACAATTGTGACGGAGAATTTAAGGTTCGGCCGGGGTATCTGCATAAGTGCCTGAGGCTGTCACGTGGTGATGTGGATGTAAACAAAGACGCGAACCTGCAACTGCCCAAAGTCGCGATTTCTACCAACTTCAAGAACACTAACCCCACGACTCTGTATTTACGAACTGCGACCGGCGTTTATGGCTACAGCATTTGGCTTATTATTTTTCCATATTAACGACCACATTGCTATATTTTACCGTTAACGGAGCTCTCAGAGCTTCTTAATTCCCCACCATGGTGCAGCCGGGTGTCGGGCTCGACACGCCTCGAACAGCTATTGGAGATGCGACATACCTCAACAACCCCGATTTCGACATATCTGAAGAGCAATCGTTTCAGTCGCCTTCAAAAGATAACAATAACCTTGTTCAGCAATTACAAAATGGCCGCAGAGGCATCAACCTAAAGACTCCACGGAGTCGCGCGCCTTTTGGAGACAGGCGCAATACAAACAATAACGGCTTTGGAGGAGAGTTCACACCTTTGCTGAAAAGCGCTACACGAAATAACGCCCTGAAGTTGGGCAAGGAAAATGGCGTCCCAAGAACTCCAGCGTTCCTCAGGCCTGGTGGCTTAGATAACATCGCGGAGGACTTAAGCCCAGTGCCGAACATGGACTCGACGTACGCTGACGACTCGCGGAATGCCTCATATGCGAATGGCACGCCTATCCCCCAGATTGACAGCAGCAGCCTGGCATCGACGCCACTGGCTATGTTGCCGCGGCGGGCCGAAGGATCGAATGTGCTTCAAGACGGCAACCAACTTTCACTGCGCGAGCAAGAGAACGTGATTGACAAAATTGAGAAGGAGAACTTTGGTTTGAAATTGAAGATCCATTTTCTGGAAGAAGCACTACGGAAGGCAGGTCCAGGCTTTAGCGAAATGGCATTGAAAGAAAACACGGATCTTAAAGTCGACAAAGTCACCATGCAAAAGGAATTGCACCGCTACAGGAAGACATTAACTACGGCGGAGCGCGACCTGGAGTCTTATCGGCAACAAATCCTGGATATGCAGGAGAAGATGAAGCGGAGACATGCGGATGAAGGCGCACAGGAAGAGCTGGACCTACTCCGCCAGGCTCTACACGACAAGGAAATCGAAGTGCAGGATCTACAACAAAAACTGGAAAGCTCAGCAGACCAAAATGAAGACGTGCAAAAGTTACGGGACTCGGTCACGGACTTGGAACACGATGTTCGTGAGAAAGATCGGATGATAGATGAGCGAGACGACCAGATTGATGACTTGAAGGCTCAAGTTAATGAGCGCGACGACGAAGTCGTGGAGCTGGAAGAGAAGGTTAAGGCAGCTAAACGCCGGGAGATGGAGCTGGAGGAGAAAGGCCAGTTTAATGATGAACTTGAAGAGGCCAAAGAAACTATTTTGGACCTTGAACAGGATATTAAACGGCTCCAAATCGAGCTTGATGATGTCAAGGACAGCCGTGAAGAGTTGGCAACTGAAAAAGAACGCGCCATGACAGACCTCGAAGAGCTTCAGGATGAATTGGCAAACAAGTCAATCACAACAAAGGGGCTCAGCCGCCAAATCGAAGAGAAGGCCAACCGCTTGCAGGACGACTTGGAGGACCTTCGTGAGAAGCATGAATCGCTAGAGCAGGAGCACCAATCAAAGATCCAAGAGGCGGATAGGCTACAACAGAGAATCACAGATCTTGATCAGAGCGGAAGTGCCAGGGAGATAAAACTTCGGGAAGAATTGGACTCGGCCGTCAAGGATCGCGACCATGCAGAAAGTCAGCAGCATGCGCTTGAAGACCAGCTGAAATCTGTCCAAAATGAGCTGCAGCACACTACGGATCAAAAAGACCTCTTACAAGTCCGCCACGATGCACTAACCTCTGAATCCGCTCAGCTCCAGACGGAGCTGTCTCGAGCAAAGGCTAGAATCGAAGGGCTCGAAGAGGATCTACAGAACGAAAAGTCGTTGTCGCTGCAAAATGAGCGCGAAGTCAGAGATCAATATAAAACAGAAATTGATCGTCTGCATGACGAGATTGAAGATCTTCGTGCTGATGTTCGAGAGAAGGAGCGTCTGTACGATGACGACAACGACAAGTGGGAGAGCGAGCGCCGAACCATCGAATCGCAGCGTGATCTAGCAGAAGAACAAGCTGATGGTCTGAAGCTTACAATTGAGAAGCTGCAGCAAGTTGAAGGTACTCTATCTGGCAAGGAATCGAAATTACAAGAGGCTGTTTCCCTCGAAAAGGAGAGACATTCTCGCGAAGAGGCCCGCTTGGCGAAGCAAATCGACGAGTTGACCTCCGATATGCAGCTTCGCCAGAACAGCTTGGACGAAGCTCGATCGGAGCTCTCAAATGTGAGAGAGGAGTTGCGACTCAGCCAACGTGAGCACAAGACTCTTTCTGAGAAGATTGAAGCACTTGAGGATGAAATTGAGGTTCTTCAAACTTCCTTGGACGAAGAGAACGACCGGGCGCAGCTTAATGTAGAGGTTGCCAAACACGAGTCGGAAGCCCTTCAACAACAATTGAACCAGCTGAAAGAAGATGTCCAAAATGTCGAATTCAAGTCAAACTCAACTTCGATCCAAGAGCAAAGCTCAACTGTCAAGGCTCTTGAAGCAAAGCTCGCTCAAACCGTCAAAAGTGAACAGGCCTTACTAGACCAGCTTGCTAATGTCAATCTCGAGATGCACTCGCTCCGCAACCACGCCAACGAGGTGGAAGCAGAGCGAGACGAGATCAAGAGCCAGTTGCGTGATCTGAAATCCCAAGAGGACACCTTCCGCGCCGACCAAGAGAAGATCGAGCTCCGCACCGCCAAGATGAAGCTTGACGTTGAAGTCCGTCGTCTAAGGGACGAGACGAGAGTTCTCTCCGAGCAGAAGGCCATGATCGAGGAAGAATTACAAAGCGAGCGCGACCACGCCGACGCTGACCACGCCAACTTCCAGCAGAGAGAGACCGAGTACATCCAACGCGAAGCCGCGAACAAGGAAACTATCCGGACCCTCAAACGGCAGATTAGCGAGCTAGAGCGTCAATCCCACAATCTCGAACTCTCCATCCTCCAAACCTCCTCCCCCCACTCCTCCGCCAACGGCTCCGTCCACAAGAGCGAAATTCTCGAAGTCCGCTCCCAGCTCGCCACCGCCCACCAAACGCTCAAAGACCTACGCGCCCAAATCAAAGAAACCGAGCGCGAGTCCGCCAAGAAACTCACCTCCGCCCACCTCTCCCACCAATCCGAGGCCGCGGAATGGGACTCGGCGCGCTTCAGCATCGAGCGCGATCTCGCCGCGGCCCTCTCCGCCAAATCCGCCCTGGAAGCGCAATCCACAGCTGCCGAATCCACCAGCGCGCGCCTCAAGGCCAAGATCGCGCGTCTGGAGCAGGAGTTGCACGCTGAGCGCGCGACGGCGGAGGGGGATCGCACGATGGCGCTCGAGAGACACGATTTACATGAGATGCTGAGGGAGACGCAGATCCAGGCCGACAAGCTCGAACTCGCAGTGCAGACGCGCGACGCGAGTCTAGCGGCGCTGACGAGCACCGAGGCCACGCTACGGGGCCAGCTGAAGAGGATCCGCGAGGAGAGGACGGCGCAGAGGGAGCGCGCTGCTCGAGCGTCGACTGAGCTCGAGGCGCTGGAGAAGGAGTTCCGTGGTGCGAAGCGCGGGTGGGAGGCTGAGCGGGCGGGGCTGACGAGGGGAGTGAGGTTTGC
>JPJV01003767.1:0-21863 GCA_000750745.1 Pseudogymnoascus sp. VKM F-4281 (FW-2241)
ACCCACCCCTTTCCACGTTTGTTAGAGTGGAACCCGGGGTAGGAAGAGGGGAAGGATGAGTATTGCGGGAGATGGTAGGATGGAGGAAGTGTCAAAATACAGGGGTACAGGAAAGGACTAGACCAAAGCGGAGTGGTACCGAAGTGTAAGCGCAGCGAACCCGTTAACTAACAGGGACTCCAACTAACGGTGGTAACGCTGTGCAACAAGGAACATGGAACCTTGTGACGTTTCCTTGTGGTGTCCTCTGCCGCCGTACTGTAGAGTACGTAGTGTGTCCTCTGTAGCGCATCTCAGACCTTCCTAGACGAAGGCGGGGATTTACCAAACCTGTACGACGCCAAAATACTCTTGAATTGGTGTCATACAGGGAGTCGATGAAGACGGGATGTAACGGATAATTACGTAAGGTGCTTAGTCACATGACAATTCTGTAAAACCCAGTGCATATCAACTTTGTTGTGTTGTTTATGTCTACAATACAAGGAAGGTGCCGTCGACAATGAAATCGTGGTTTAATTTCTGAACCGCGAATGGAGCGGAGTTTACCCGTACTTTCACTTGGCACGAAAACCTTATTCGCGCTGGCATGGATTTGTCCTTGGCCTATAGAATACCCTGCCTTGGGAGCCACCTGCACAAAGGCGTTAGCGTGGCAGAAATATCGGAGTATGTGGGAAATATAAAATGGAGAACGGAGTTACTCCGTGCTTGGCTGGCCACACCTCGAACGTTTCGTTGCTCTTAGTTAAGAGGTGCCGTGGCTGGAAAATAGGAGAACGCGGGGAACAGACATTAAAGAACGGAGTTGCTCCGCTCTTGGCTAGACACACACCAAAGATTTCGTTGCTATTTGTTGGGAAATCCCTGAGAGATGGCTGGCGCTTATGGAGTACTCCGCGCCTCTGCCGTACTCTGCTCCGTGTATGGACGGAACAAGGCTAGTATCTATCAAAGCCTTACTTCCTGGCCGTTGTTGTCGGCATCCAAGCCACACCGATCCGGCTTTTACAGGGCCTAATCTTCTCAGATGTGCGATGTTTGATTTCTGCACAGCCTCTATGTTGGTTCTTATATACCAAGAGCCTGAGGGCCTATGCCTTCCAGATCATTCTGCTTTGAATCATCATCCCTTAGTTGCTTATCTGATTAAGACAAGACAAGATGCTATCAGTGCCAAAAATACAGGTGCGGAATCAAGTGAGTTGCGAGCCCTTTCCTACTGGAAACACCCAGTTTTTTCTAACAGATCTATAGGAGAGTGGTGAAGACGCAGACGAGATATCCCTCACAACAACAAGGCATTCCCGGTCTGCGTCAGCTGTATCCGGAACATCCTTCCTCAGCCTTCCCACAACGCCTGGCGGAGTTAGCAATGCTTCAACATTAGCATTTGAGGATATCGAAAATGCATTACAACCCGATCCAGGCACCGAAGAAGACTTTCAAGTCGAAAACAACTGCTTCGCATACAGTCCAGGACAGTTGAATAAACTGTTGAATCCAAAATCCCTCCCAGCTTTTGTTGCGCTCGGCGGCCTTCCCGGCCTTGCGCAAGGTTTAAGAACGGATATCCACGCCGGATTAAGTGCCGATGAGACTTGCCTCGATGGAAAGGTAACCTTCGAAGAAGCTGTGGGTTATCGAACAAAGGTTCGCGATTTAGAGAATTCGTCAGCACCACGACACGCTGCGGTTCGCGGAAGTTCATCGGATCCGTTTTACGACCGCGTCAGAGTTTATGGCCAGAATAGGATTCCAGGGAAGAAGGCTACTCCATTATGGAAACTCATGTGGATTGCATACAACGACGCGGTACTACTGCTGCTCACTGCGGCTGCAGTTATCAGTTTGGCACTTGGGTTATATGAAACGTTTGGTGCGAAGCACGAGCCCGGAGCCCCTGCGCCTGTCGATTGGGTTGAGGGTGTGGCAATCTGCGTTGCAATTGTTATCGTTGTGATGGTTGGAAGTTTGAATGATTGGCAGAAGGAGCGCGCGTTCGTTAAGTTGAATGCGAAGAAAGATGATAGGGAGGTGAAGGTCGTTCGCTCTGGGAGATCATTCATGGCCAACGTTCACGATGTCTTGGCAGGAGATGTTCTCCATCTCGAAGTAAGTTTCTTTGTACCTCACAACTAGAAATTCAACTAACTCTTCCCAGCCTGGAGATATGATTCCCGTGGATGGTATTTTCATCAGTGGTCACAATGTCAGGTGTGACGAATCATCTGCTACTGGAGAATCAAATCAAATCAAAAAGACAGGGGGCGAGCAAGTTATGAGACTACTGGAAAATGGCCACACCGACATGAAGAATTTAGATCCATTTATAATTTCCGGAGCTAAGGTTTTAGAAGGCGTCGGTACTTATCTCGTCACTTCAGTCGGGCCCAACTCCAGCTTTGGTAAAATCATGATCTCTATGGGAACTGAACCCGAGACCACCCCTCTTCAAGTCAAGCTCAACGGTCTTGCCACCGCCATTGCTAAACTTGGCTCTGCCGCCGCCGCTCTCTTGTTCTTCGTTCTCCTATTCCGATTTTGTGCTGGCCTTCCAGAGGACAGTCGCCCAGCTTCCGAGAAAGCTTCAACTTTCATGGACATCCTTATTGTCGCCATCACGGTTATTGTTGTGGCAGTTCCAGAAGGCCTTCCTCTTGCCGTCACCCTCGCTCTCGCATTTGCCACTACTCGTCTTTTGAAGGAAAACAATTTGGTCAGAATTTTGAAATCTTGTGAGGTTATGGGAAATGCCACTACGATTTGCTCCGACAAGACTGGTACTCTCACTACTAATAGAATGACAGTCGTTGCTGGCTCTTTCGGTGAAAACGGAAGCTTCGAGAACAATGACTGCGCACAATTTGTCCAAGCAGTTCCTAAGGATACAAAAGAATTCCTCATAAAATCTATCGCGATTAACTCCACTGCTTTCGAAAGTCAAGGTGGCAGTGATGAAGGGTTCATTGGCTCAAAAACAGAAGTCGCCCTACTCGAATTTGCCAAGGTTCATCTTGGAATGGACTCGTTGTCCAATGAGCGCGCCAACGCCGAAGTGGTTCAAATATTCCCATTTGACTCCTCCAAGAAGTGTATGGGTGCGGTCATTAAGATTCCGAAGCACGGTTATCGTATGTTTATCAAGGGTGCTTCTGAGATCCTTCTCAAAGAGTGTGCTTCCATTGCCGATGTCACAACTGGAGATGTATTGAATCTCACATCTGAGATGAGAGAGGAGATTGAATCCACGATTTCGTCTTATGCAAAGAAGTCTCTCCGCACAATCGGTCTATGCTACAGAGATTTCCCATCCTGGCCTCCAGCTGGCACTGAAACACCAGCCGATCCTCACTCGGCTGAATTTGAGCCCGTTCTCAAAGATATGATCCTCAATGGTATCGTCGGTATCATGGATCCAGTCCGTGATGGTGTCCCAGACGCCGTCGCCAAGTGCCAACTCGCTGGTGTCAAAGTCCGCATGGTAACGGGTGATAACATTGAAACCGCACGTGCCATCGCCACCGACTGTGGTATTCTCCAGGATGAGGACGAAATCGTCATGGAAGGTCCTGATTTCCGCAAACTCAATGACGATGAGCTACTCAAAATTTTACCACGGCTTGCTGTCCTTGCCCGTTCATCTCCCACGGATAAACAGATCCTTGTTCAGAAGCTTAAGGCTTTAGGCGATACTGTGGCCGTTACTGGTGACGGGACGAATGATGGCCCTGCGCTGAAGGCTGCCGATGTTGGCTTCTCCATGGGTATTTCTGGCACTGAAGTTGCTAAGGAGGCCTCTTCTATCGTTCTAATGGATGATAATTTTGCCTCTATCGTCAAGGCGCTGATGTGGGGCCGCGCTGTCAATGACGCCGTTAGCAAGTTCCTCCAAGTAAGTTGCACAACTCTCTTCCTTGACCTCAACTGACCATTTCGACTCATAGTTCCAAATCACCGTAAATATTACTGCGGTACTTCTGACCTTTGTGTCTTCTGTCTCTAGTGCAGATATGACTTCCGTCCTCACGGCCGTTCAGCTCCTATGGGTCAACTTGATCATGGACACATTCGCCGCCCTCGCCCTCGCCACCGACCCACCTACCCCGGAGATCCTTAACCGAAAGCCTGCCGGAAAGAAGGCACCCTTGATTACCATCAATATGTGGAAAATGATCATTGGCCAAGCCATCTTCCAACTGACAGTCACTTTCATCCTCCACTTTGCTGGCGAGAAAATCCTCGGCTACGACACCACCAACCCTCAAAAGAAGCTGGAACTATCCACAATGGTGTTTAATACCTTTGTCTGGATGCAAATCTTCAATGAATTTAACAACAGACGTCTGGACAACAAACTTAACGTCTTCGCTGGTATCCAACGCAACTACTTCTTCATCGGCATCAACTGCATTATGGTCGGCGCCCAAATTGCAATCGTTTTTGTCGGCGGACAAGCCTTCAACATCACACCTATTGATGGTGTCCAATGGGCTATTTGCGTCGTCCTTGCCGCATTTAGTTTGCCGATGGCGGTGCTAATCAGATTCTTCCCGGACCCATGGTTTGCGACGATTGCGAAGGTTGTGGGCGGTCCATTCGCTGTTGCATACAGAGCTTGCGGTCGTGTTTGGGGGCGATTCAAGGCCAAGAGAACTAAGTCTTCTGAGGCAGAGACACCTGACCAGCAGATAGAGGAGAGAAAAGAAGGTAACAATGATGTCGAGGCTGTTCCTGAGATTGTTGTTGCTAGGGAGAAGGACTTAGAGAGGGGTTGCTAATAGAGTCTAAATGGGGTTTTTTACTTGCGGTTGCTTTTGTTTTCTTTTGTTATTGTTATAGAAGTAGAAAAGAAGAATTAGAGGCAATAGAGACGTGGCGTTATCCAACTTTTATTAATATTCCAGATAGGGGGTTTGATCAAACCTGTTGGAAACAGGGTATGTGTAATGATGAGTTTAATAGGCCTATTTAGTTTATGAATACCGCTTATATTATATTGTAGTACATTGAACTACTTGGTGTATTTTATACTACTATAATATGTCTTGCACGGCACTGTAACACATGCCCTTTCATTCCTACTATATTACAAATATGTGTCTTGCATTCTACTATGTTCGTGCTACTCAAACTCTTCCCTACATATAAAGAATTATCCGTCTCAATTTTTATTTTACATTCGAGATCATCATAATCATCATAACCTCTACCTAAAGATAATACATTGGCATCCCACAAAAACATACCAAGTCTACCAGCACAATGAGGGTCGCTACCGCCACCTTACTCCTTACCATCGCCGGTCTAACTGTCGCCGCCCCAAGCTCGTTGGCTTCACCAGGCCTGGGAGGGCGATGCCTCAAACAATACGACGTTTCCTGTGGCGTTTCCCTTGAGTATGGCCTTTTATATCCTCTTTTGGCATGATAGATGGCTGATTATGGACGGAGTAGTTCCATGGCGCAAATATATGTCTGCGCCGGAGATCCCAAACAATGGAAACATAAGATTACTTGCCCCCGCGGCATGGATTGTAAATATGAGGCCAGCACAAACTGGGCTTGGTGCGTGTAGTTCTGAGATGATGGGGGGCCCAGATCATAACTGTGGGAGGCGTGGCTTGTACGATAATAAGATTAACGGACCCTCTATTTCCATTGTATACAAATACTCCCTGCGTCCCATTAAATTACATCTTCCATCCCATTATGATACGTGTTTTACACTCCAGATTATTGCATTCTACTTGCCTTGCCCATCTTACTGTGAAATATCTCGCCCCCTAGCATAATACATGTCTCCCATCCTACTACAATACATGTCTCTTCTATCTGCACAGCAATACAGGAGGGTGCAATACATCCCACTTTTATCTTGCTGCATAGGAATACAGGAGTACTCGGAATACAGGAGGGTGCGATACATCTCTCTTCCATCTCGCTGCACAGGAATACAGGAGGGTGCAATACATGTCTCCTACCCTCCTGTATTCCCTACCCTCCTGTATTCCTGCTTAACAGTCCCTTCGTTGAGAACAAGTATAAAGGGTCATTAATATTCTCTTCAATTTTAGTTTAGGATTATCAATATCGCCATATTTATCATTGCCAATCTCGAACCAAATATAACAACTAAGCGTCCCGCATATCTACCACCTTTCAACTACAATCTTTCAACTTTACCACCTTTCCAACAATACAATGAAGCTTTCTATCGCCTTCTCGGTCCTTACTATCTCTGGCCTAGCTCTGGGTGTGCCAGCGGATTTTCCACAAGGCTTAGGATTGTTGTGCCCTGCTATTTCTCAAGTTACCTGTGGCAGGTCCAGTGGGTCCGTAATTCTGTATCCTCTTGTGGCAGTTAGCTGATTATTGAGTTGTTAGATCCGAACAGGAAATATGGGTCTGCGCTGAAACAAACGTATCCCAAGCATGGAGACTCCAGGCCACTTGTCCCGAAAGCACGAAGTGCCGTACCGATTATGTCCACAACTGGAGTTGGTGTGCTGCGTTGTAAGGAAACGTGCTGGCGAGTTGGCTAGTGTGGTGTGAGGCATTTCCATTCTAAATAGCCGTTAGCAGGACTTACGGGGGCCAACTGCAAGGAAACATCTCGTGAGTCGAGTAGATTATGGTGTGGATCTTGCAGCTATTATTTCAGATTTATGCTATGTAGATAAACTGGCGAACACACTCGTTTACAGAAATCAGAGGAACCGATTCATTGAATAATAATGCATCCCTTCTATTGAACTCCTGCTTTGTCCGTCTATATATGTGTATACCAACTAAAAACCCCTATGATAGAGTAAAATGAATCCAAAAGTAAACGATAACTTACCGCGAATATCCTTGAGAAGAAAAAAATATGACACTTACCACCGCCCTTGCCATCACTCAGCGCTGATTTGAGCCAATCTTTGGCCACCTAACTCACCCTTGACTACCGCCTCCTGGGTTGTTTCGCAAGTGTTCATACGGATGACTCAACTTTACCCTATTCCTTGATGTTCTGATCGGCATGCCACCTCCTTGCGGCTCACCTCCTTGGGGTTCGCCCCCTTGCGTCCCACCCCCTTGAGGTGCAGCTCTCTGAGGTGCAGTACCTTGCTGTTCACCTCCTCGTACACCTCCTGGTACAAGCGGTATCCCACCCATTTGTGGAACATTTGGCGGTGGCGGCGGAGGCGGAGGTGGAGACGGCGTCTGCTCAGTTTCACCGCCACCGGTCAAATCCATCTCCCCTTCATCATCCACAAAACGTGGTATGCGCCTCACTACATACACCCGTCTGCACACCGGGCAATTTAAATTATACAGCCATCTCAAAATGCACTCGTAATGAAATAAATGCGTGCACGGCAGGCGACGGACGTCATCGCCGTCACCCGCACCGAACTCGACCATGCAGATGGCGCACGACTCTCCAATGGTTTCCGGCTGCTGCGGGATCACTAAAAGATCCGTGTCATCGCTAGCACTATTAGGAACGTAATATGGCGCCAGGGGATGGCCCATCTCGCGCTGCGCAGCGCCTCGCCACGATAAGCGCCCGTACCACTGCGCGCGGGTTAGAGTTGAGATTGTCCGCGGTAGGCGTTCGACCCAGCCTTCGGATAGATCAGGCCTAGGGTCATCAGCAAGTTGAAACTCCATGAAATTCTCCAAGTCGGGGTCGCCACCTTCGGGGCCGTCGTCTTCAGGGCCGCCATCTTCACCATCGCTATACTCATCTATAACTTGTCGTGGTACTTCCTCAAGAGCCATGGCAGCGAGCTCCGCTAGGATCTCTTGGCCTAGGACGTCGGGGTCATCGAATATCTCTTCCGGGTTTTCAAGAGCCAGTAGAGTCAAGTTACCCTGCTGTTGCGCGTCGTCGATGTATTGTTCAACGTTGTGAATACTCTCATTCGAGCGTCTGGTGTACTCCGCAGCGAGGCGATGGAGGTCAGTGGCGGTGGGTTGCGGGTTGGGGCCGCCGGTGGCATCGCAGGCGGGGCAATTACAGAGGCTATAGGTAACATACTCAGGTGGCCGACGGCAGCTATCATCACAGACGTCGGTATTGCGGTTGGGGTTGGTTGGATTGTTGCAGCGAGTGTAATCAACGGTGTGTGTACACTGGGAATAGTAAATTCGGCGCTGCTCGCACCAGAGTTGGAAGGGGCCTTCCTCCTCGAGAATGGCCAGGTGGTGGAGGAAGGGGGTGTAAGGGGAGATGAATAAGTCCTCCCAGGTAGTCTGATATGGGGGGTCAGGGTGGGGGTCGTCATCTTCTGGCTCGGTGTCTGGGCTAGAGGCAGGATCGGCGCTAGAGACAGGGCCCGACATTCTGAATGAAAATGCAGTACTTCTTACCTGTGCTGTTGTTTCGCTGTTGCTTCTGGTGTTGATATGTAAATTGTTACTTATGGTCGTAAAAGACACTTGCAAAGAAGCTTGTAGATCTAGAGAGCAGTCATACACGTCTTATCTGTGCTTATATGCTTATAAAACGGACAACGCTCAGGGGATCTATTAATCCCTTGAGGAACTGAAACGGATAATCGTCTGTTTTTTGTCCTTCCATTGTTCTTCAAATAATTCGAGTAGTTGGAACAAAGCCTGGATTGTTCCTAGTTCAGAGTATTGTGGGCATAATGGACAAGGGAGAGGGAGTACGTGGAAAACCCTTCACGTTTTGTTTGTGATGCGGATAATGGATGTAAGACTCCGTGGCTGGGTATTAAAGGCGGTTCCCCTTTCTTGAGTCTTGAGTCCTGGAAAAGCAGCGACATTCTAGCGCTCGGTTGCCTGGAAAATGAGCTGGGATGTCGACATGGGAATGTGTGATTCGAGCCTAATGATTAGTTCGGAGCATCTAGATCCCTGCCTAGTGGTTGTAGGGGCATTAGCCAATGGCCTCGCTTTACTACCCACCCAAAGGCATCCATCAGTGCAATCGGATGCAGTATAACTGCAACCCGCCCTCTAGGTTTGTGGCGAGATCAGGCTTTCCGTCGTTAGTTTCCGGGCAACAATAAACAATTTTCCGGTTCTTGACTTTATACACTTTGTACCGTTGCCGCTTTCCTTGATACACGAAACGGTTTCCTCAACCTAGAATGTAAGTCCAATAGTCACATTTTCCTCTTTTAGATGCATCCTTAGCTGTGTCTTTGATCACAACAGCGGTTTCGTGGAAACGCGAAACGGTTGGTTGAATCTGCAGGCTGCCTGGGCCCTTTCGAAAGGCCGCATCCATTGTTTGCGATCACGATCACGACAGCGGCTTCCTGGAAACAGGGGATGGTTGGCTGGTTACAGAAATCTACCTCGGGCCTTTCGAAAGGCGGGATCCTGCGTCTTCGATCACGACGCGGCTTTGTGGAAACGGGGGATGGTTGGTCGATTTCCCAAACCTGTCTCGGGCTTTGCCAAAGGCCGCATCCTGTGTTTTTGATCACGACGACAGCTTCATGGAAATGGGGGACGGTTGGTCGATTGTGGTGTCTGCCTCGGGCCTGTTGAACGGCCGCATCCCGTGTTTTTGATCGACAGCTTCATAGAAAACGAGAGACGGTTGATCGATTGTGATGTCTGGCTCAGGACTCTCGAACGGCCGCATCCTAATCCTCCTATGTTTTCGATTACGACAGCGGCTTCTTGGAAACGGAAGACGGTTCGTCGCTTTCCCAAATCTGCCTGGGCCTTTTCCAAAGGCCGCATCCTGAGTCTTCGATCACGACAGCAGCTCCCTGGAAACGGGGATGGTTGGTCGATTGTGATGTCTGCCTCGGGCCTCTCGAACGGCCGCATCCTGATCCTCCTGTGTCTTCGATCACGACAGCGGCTTCCTCGAAACGTGGGATGGTTGGCTGGCTTCAGTGCTTTTACTTGCCCTCTTCTTGTTCGGAGGGCCAGAGGTCAAGTAGCCAGCAACCACTGATTCCTTAAATACTGCTGTGCCGTCTAACAACCTCATTACATTGCCTTTCCAAATCCCGAACAGCAGGAAGCTAAGATTATACACTCCCAACAAAAACAATTTAGACCGTCTCGAAAAGAAGAACTATGTGTGACAATAACATGCTATATACCTTGGTATTAAGATACTGAAGCCGACGATCAGGCTGATCTCAGTGCAGTTGCGAAACGTAAGAGTTTAGGAGGTTGGTATTGTTATCTGCATACTGAGCTGCGCTAATAGTGCATAGAGAGCCCCACCCAGCATGACAAACCAAAGAAGCAATGCCTCTCGTCACATGTCAGCAGCCCTGATAATCTGTCCCTATTACCTGCTGAATTGAAGTCACAACTTTTTTTTTCTTTCCCGAAATTTCGGACCGAGAAACGCTTTTGAATCTTTTCCAAATATCTGACATGTTTAGAACTGTTGTTAATGGGAGAAAGAAGGAGCTTTTCTTCTCCGCCTACGTTAAAGAATTTAGAAACGGAGAGCTTACGTTGAGGATGCAGCCAACGCCATCACTAAATATATAAAAGAGAACCAAAAGCAGCTCTAATGCTTTTTGAAGCTACTTGGAAAGGCCTCTTCTACATAGATGTAGAACAGGCTAGGTTTTTCGAAAAGGTTCTTCGCCGCAAATTGGATACTCAAGACTATGATACATTGCTTTTGTCACTATACACTATATACGACCACGTTATTCTAGAAAGTTCATGGGGGGCCTGGGCAGGTGCACTTGCAGCAACCAAACACTTAAGACGTCACTCTAATATGGGAGGCATCTCGAATGGAAGCATCTTGAAAGGAAGAAGAAGCACATCGACAACCTAGCTGAGGTGCTTCAGTGCTTCAGGCCATAGTCCATCTTGAATTCCAGAACATCCGGGACCATGAACGGGTCGATATCTACCCGCTAATAGCAGATTTTATGCTCCTCGAGAACCAAGTCCGCCCCGGGCGCCATGCTGATTTCCATGGCGGGGTGCAGTGCATATGCGATCCCTCGACACTTCGTTCCACAATTCCTCCTGAAAAACTTCTCTCATCCGTACAAGCCGCAAAATGATGGCTCCAAGACGTCAAAGCGTTCAAAGCGCAAGTACGACAAAGGAAAGTATCCCGGAGACACCGTCGTCCGCAATCTCAATTTGACTGCGGACCTGCCTGTCATATGCAAGACACCAGTGAGACGTATTCTCGGCCAAATCGACATGTATCGGGACAGGAGCAAGCCATCTCTTAAACAGCAGCATATAGAGCAGATGTTCTCCAAGCTTGAGTGTTAGGCCAGCATCGTTTTTCGCAAGATCACAAAGACATTTTAGCAAGGGAGCAAAGCGCTTTAGCTTGCGCGCGACGAACGAGATCTCATCCGCAAGTTTCTGTTTCTCCTGAAATATCGTAGATCAGGTTTTCATCAGCATTTTTACCACGACAATCCAGGGGGATATGATGCAAATGATCGCTTCCCTTCAGGATCCATGTGTAGCTCTATAATTGTTTTAAGATTATAGAACCAAACATCCACCGGCCGCTCATAGCCCTTCTCTGCTATGTAGTCGTGTAATAACTCTCGCGTGTTGTTAGATCTCCCAAAGCGTATGTTCCTTGATAATGCAACGTAGTTCATTTCGCATACTGAATATATTTATATAGCCATCTGCACGCCGTCTGATCCTAACGGTAAGTTTATCCTCACTAACAACAGCTACAGTATCTTCGAAGGGCTAAATTATTTTGCAGTCGACGAAGATTCCGGAAAGGTCGAAGCAACAGCATATACGCCACTCTACGAATTTGCCCCCATCTCCCCAAAATTGATACTTGTCCTTAGAAGCTTCATGTTTCCAGTGCCCGAAGAAGATGCCAACGTAGATGTAAAAGAGCACCGAGAGTTGTTTCGCTCTATGGCCCTAAACATAGTCTATAAGAGGGAGGTAAAATCGCTACTAGATGATCTTCCCATTAAGAAGGCATGTAATAATTACAGTGAGATTGTTGATGGTAGCGTGCAACTCATCAATGGTGAAGACAGGAAGAAAAGAAAGGACCACAAATTCTATTTTACATTCTTTCCTATCGACACGAAACACGTCAACGCCATTAATGGAATATTGCTGGATAATGCTTATGTTTGTTCCAGCATGATTTTTGAATCCACAAAAAGATTCTCCCAGACTCTGGAATGTTATCTGACTACACCATGCAGCCCTAGCTCTTAGTTAACCCTAAACTCCCTCCAACACCGGACGATTCAATTCGATGAACCCAATACACATATCCTCGATCGCCTTGGAGCCTGCCTCCGCCGCCCGCTCCTGAATTATCGTAGCGGTCTGGATATTAAGGAATTCCTTATCGGTATCAATAATCTTATTTTCGACTTGAGATTTCAAGGCAGGGATCAACCAGTAATCAGCCCCTTTAAGGAGATCAAGCAGCATGTCGAGCTTAGTTGCCTTCGACTTTGGATCGTCGGTATCTGAAAGTTCCATTTCACTCCAGTCGACTTTGTCCTCGTAGGCATAGTTGATCATTGTGGATAAAGTATGATAAGACAAATAATCAACGGGGTCCTCTTCCTCGCCACACTTGATCACACTCTCAACGGGCCATCTTCCGCTGAATTGAACAGCGCATTTCTCCGATACTGCAGCTAAGACCACCCGGTGCGCCTCGATATATTTTCCTTCGGTGAGAAATTTGACGTCTAACAGTTTTCCTTCTCCTCTTAACTTTTGTAGCGAAGCTAATACCGAGCTACCGTAGTGGAGGACGGGGCGTGTGACAGTAGGATAGAAGATGGTATGACATCCTAGAGCCCTTAACAGGTTCTCAAATCGCATCAAACCAGGCCTAACTGCTTTCATTCGGCCTGCATCGCAGGAACTGGAGAGGACAAGTTCTTTGATACCAGTCCACGAAGAATGGACTTCAGTCAAGGATTCGAATTTTCCTTCGGCTGAATTTAGGTTCAGCCAAATTGCAGCGTTTCCAATATTGTAAGAAGCCCCGTCATCGTGGAGGTGATCTTGAATGTATGCGTAGCTAGAATGGAGATCCGCCAAGAAGCTTTGAATATACTGTTCTTCAAGATTTTGGCTCAACTCTTTTAGGCTCTCAAGGTGCTTCCATACCATGGCGATTGATGGTTTTCCATTGCTAGAGACCTTACTTAAAACTTCTTTTGTTGGTTCATGAACTGCGAACGATGTCTGACTCCAACAAACTGCCGCGTAATCATGTGAGACAATCTCCGACAGGCATAATACTTGTTGTTGAGTAGCCTTTGCAACCATCAAATCCCGTCGGTATTCTGGATCAATGTTGAAATCCATTTGAGTAAGAAATACTGCCTCCTGTGAGATTGAAAGCCACTCATCAGGTCCAAATGTCTGTACACTGGAGCTTGGAGTGACTAAGGGGGCCAACACAGCCAAACAGTCACTCTCGAGATGTGCATCTAGAGCTGTATTTCGAACAACAATCCGCCGTCTCATCGCTTGGAGACACTGAAGGTAGTCCGCAGGGTTAAGAATGCCATGTTCTTGATGGCGAAGACCGAGCTTCACCCAAAAGGACCGAAAAGCTTTGATATCATTGTGGAGAAATTTGGACTCTTCTTCGATTCTGAAAGCGGATGTGAATATTTGATCCTCGTGGTCAAATAGGTTACTAGCTTGACAAAAGGTATTTTTTCTGTCAGCGGCAACTTTTCTTTGTTTCAGTAAAAGCCCCAAGGAATGCTGATGCGTTTCTGGCTTGTAGATCTGGGACACGGCCCTAATAAGAAGTTTATAGCACCGCCAGTCGTGCCCCGATAACAGTTCTGGTAAGGGCAAAATGTGATTAATCAGAACTTTTTCCTCTGGGATTTTCTTGATATCCAAGCTAAGTAGGCAGCTCTTGAAAACAACTGCGAACCCAGGGTTAATGAATCGAGAATATTCCTTCATCCAAGGAACTAAAAGGGAGGGGTTGTCTGTCATCAAGGCATCATTTATACAAATGAGCTTCGTGTAAGATGTGTCGCAACTGGGCAAAAATAGGATTGATTTGAGATCATCCTTGACATTGACGAATTCTTGATGTTTGATATTTAACGATTCCATCTGTGTAGGAGCGTGGGCGATTAGGAGTGGTTGAAGTATCTAAATATTATAGTGTAAGCGATATATTTGAATAAAATAGACAATTGATAAGAGTTACCTTCATGTCGACAAGGTTAAGGTGGGTTTCGAGGAAGACTCCTAGGCTCACTTCTTCCTTGTATGCCAATGTTCGCGTCGCCCTGATAAATCGATAGAAAGAGGTTTCTATAGAAAGTGATCCCTCTCTTCCCTGAGAAACCGGCATGAAAATATTGCTGAGTATATAAAGCCCGGGAATTTTTCCACACAGACGTTGGTGCTCGACGCTTGTTGGATTGATAACTGCTGGAAATGCCTCGAGAGCTGTAGCCTCCACATACATCTCTCTGCCATCGCAAGCTGCTAGGTAAACTGCAAGGCCGTTGGTTAGAACACTCGACCCAGGGGCAAGTGAATCAAGACTCTTATTCCAATATTTCCAGAACTCAGTGAGCCATATATTCGTCTCTGCGCTCACTGTTTTGGGTGCTACTCGCTCCATTAATAGATTTTTAACGTGACAAAGTCGCAACTTTTGGATATTGAATTTTCTGCTCTCGAGGGCTTTCTCAAAAGTTTTTCCGGTTTCTGTCGATATCAACAGAGTTGATGCGAATTCAAACAGCTTGATCTCCTCCGTAGAAGCCATATAGTATTCTGTCGATACAATGTGAGGCTTAAGAAGCTTTAAAGTGCCCAAGGTACCGTTGTTAAGAGGAAGAAAGTGGCAACCGTCTAAATCGCTTTGGTCATCTCCAGCAGGAATTGCTAGCTTCAAGAGCACTTTTAAGACTTCCGGGTTTTTAGACACCGCTTTTTGCAACAAAAGTCTGTTGGATTCTTTTTTGCAAAGTTCTCGTAGAACTGACCCGGTAATGCACTTGACTTTTGCAAACGCTTTAAGATTGTCTGCAATGCTTTTTGGAACGTGGCGAACTAAAGGCAATTCCAACGATAGTAGCAGTGGTGCGAGGATGGTAGATTGATCCTCAGGTAAGAAGTCAAACATGGCTTTTTTGATGTCAAATAGTTCTGGTGCTTGACGTCGTCCTAAATTGGAACTTGGCTGGGCTTTCGGAAAAAGGCGTCGCGAACTCTTCGGTAACTCCATCCAGAAGGACGAACAAATAGTCTCGGAACAGCTTCTTTTTGGTGGGGTTGATTGAGGCCAAAAGTTGATGACATCCCGAGGAACGCGGGCTCCAATGTCCTCAAGGAACGAGATATATAATTTTGGCAAAGCCGTTCCAAGGAGGTATCTGTTCCAGGACGAACCATGAGATTCCTCGCCGTGCTCATCCACAATTAAAGACCGCCGGTCTCCTGATAGAGAAAATGTGGCATGAGTGTAAATTGGAAGGTCTGACAGTATCGGTAGAGGAAGGATGCTGAACATCCGTGGTGGGAGAATTTCCAGAAGTACTTTTCCAGTACTATGGCTACTTAGCTTAGAGGAAACCAATGCAGCAATCCCACACTCAATGTTTTTAATCAATCTCCTCGGACTATATGGAAGCTGCTCGGCTTCAGGCTGTAAATCTTCTATTGCAACCCACCAGTTGTCGTTGCCAGCGACTTTAGTATCTTGATCTCCATTCTTTGTAAATGAACAAACCACACTCTCAGAGAATGACTTCATGTCCTCGTCCAATGGAGCTTGCCTGCTAATGGACCAGCCCGAATTATGCTTTCCATAAATCGTAAAATCTATAGAGCGTATGCGTCTTAGGAAGAGTAATGATATCCTAGCTTCACAGAAGTAGGCATCCATTAGTCTCCGAATCACATTGCCATCCAGCTCTAGCTTGCTCTTTTTTAACTTCGATTCAGTTGTCCCAAGTCGAAGCGGAAATCGGAATATTGTTCCAGGGTAGTGATCGAGATTTTTCGTGTATTCCCACAACCCTTCAAACGGGGCGAGCTGATCGGGGCAGACACCTTTGAGTTTGGATAACTCGAGTTTCACTCCTGGTTTGCGTTTCCCTTTGATCTGGTTCTTCGGCAAAACCTCTTGTTGTGGGCTACAACACGATTAGAAAATAACAGGAATGGGTGTTCTCTAACTTACTCAAGAATGAGCAAATATTTGCCCGATAATATCATAGGTACATCCGTCCAGTGATACATTGTTTGAGAACCTCGGCCAAATTGACCAATAGATGCCGCATTCTGTCTTTTGCTTCCCTCTCCTACATTCTTAAACCCTTTGAAGTCATCTTCACTAAAGACTAGAATAAAGTTAGCTCGGTCATGTCAAAAATATTAGGAGAATACTAACCACCATCATTATAAACAAGAAACGACGGACCCTGAAATCTCTTCAATTCGGGTGTCAGTAACTTCTCGTTTGGATGATACCTTTCATCCAATAGCCAACTGATTACCGAAGCACCTTTAGTATCATCCGCATTTGCAAGGTATTCCCTAAACGTGCTGTTGACTGGATATGCATCCAAGGTGTTGGTAATTCCTGTTGTTACTTGCTCTTTCTGATCAAATTCATCCTCATCAGCAATATCTGAAATTGCTAGCAGTTCCTTGATTTGCCGATCGCTTAACGACTCAATTCCAACTTTCTGGATCGTCTTAAAGGGAATATCAGGATGGGTTAGGTTGACATTTTCCACTTGAATCAAAGGCCCAAGATTGTGATAGCTAATGTCTTCAATTGGGTGGAATTTCCCGTCTTTGCTGAGGACTTTTAGACCAGTCAAGGAAGCTCTATCAAAACGGCTAGCCAAATTGAGGATCTCAACAGCGACAGCAATGTCGGCTTCGCCAAGGGGAACTTTTGACTCTAGAATCGTCTGGACACCAAGTAAGTCTGTTGGATACGGTCCTTTTCCGACCTTCAGGTGAGTTAACAGATCACTGTGATCCTGCCAGAATTTGTTATCCACGTTTTCAAGGTACGGGTGGAGGCGATCGCAGCTAGCATCAAGGCTATCCAAGCAACAAAAGGCCTTCGGTGGAGTTACAAAAACGCCCTTTGTCGTAAGAACAAAGGGGGTCCTCATTAACTTGGCGGCTAACACCTCTAATTTTCCTTCTCTGGCAATGTTAAAACAAACGGCATCAACAACTGCCCGGTCATTTCTTCCAAGGCCCTTATTAAGCTGTCCGAGAAGAATAGAGTTTGGTAATTTGTTAAGCCAACCAAGGCGGAGTTCCCACTCGGCTGAGATGGGGATATCGAGGATCGGTAGTTGGAGATTGACTAGTAATCGGTCCTTAAGACCTCGACATTGGTTTGAGGCTTCTAGTCTTAGAATACCATCCACGTTCATGACGGGGAGCCATTTGAGTTGTCGCAGTTCTGAGCCTTCCAAGATACTCATAGGCGACGTCCAACGGCAGGTAGATTTTAGTAAGCAGTATGCGCGCTGTTGTATCTCCAGAACTGAATGACTACTGTTTGAGTAGCACCGAATTCGACGGTTCACGAGGGCTTCATCAACTGCAGTCTTCAAGCCGCAGCCTTTCAGGGCAACCTGGAACTGGCTGAAAAATTCAGCCACCGGAATGACTTCATCTTCGTCGAAGAAAAGGTTTCTCAACTCAGGAACAGAAGGGTCAATAAGTTCTTCTGCCGTGGAAAATTTCGAAGATACGTGTCCGTTGATGTTCGCAACAGGGACCATGGCGAGTGTTTGAAGCTTTTGTTGGCTTTCGAGGCTTAAACATGAATATTGACGAAGTAGTAATGCTGCTGCTTGCTCTTTGACCGAATATTCCCACTTCGTAGCTTGTTCACTCTTCCAAGCTGTTATTACATGTGTCTCGATGATGTGGACGATACCCTTGCATTCCGCGAGTCCTAGTATTTCCAGTAAAATATTAGAATAAGATGACCACGGCGCATCTATGAACTGAACTTCGTCGATCTCAGGAATTGGATTGATACCATCGCGAAGCCCTATTGAGAGTTTGGAAGCATCTAAACAAGTCCATACGGTACCAGCCACCCTGTTTCTCTATTAGTCACAAGCAACGAAATGTAGACAAGGGATTCTACTGACATTCTGTCTCCTTCAGCATTCCAGGACAACTTCCTGAAAACCTTGAGAGGCCTCAGGGAATCACCAATAGCCTTACGGTCCAATAAAGGTAGCGGCTGGGCCAAAGCTGATGCGATATGCTTCACCACAATATCCTTTTGTTTATCCGATGCAGCATTTACTATGTCGGAATTCTGGTTCAACCATCGAGCAAGGTGAACGATATTTCTAGAATCCTTAATGAAGAGATATGAGTTAAGTCCCGCAACCTTTATTAAAAGCTTCAGCGCGTAAGAGCTGAGTCCGCCGGGCCCTGTGCGCAATAATGGGGGAGCTTTTGAAGAAGTCTTCGCGTCAAACTGCTTTAACAGATCTGCCATTTTGCTTTCCTGGGCGATAATTATCTCCGAGGCTGAGTTTCGCGGCCTTAGTTTTCGAAAATGGGAGTTTGTGAGGGGAATCAACCAAAGATCGGTGATAGTAGTGCCAAGAGTGCTGAATCGCCGCTTTTCAATCCAGTCCCACGCTTTTGAGACGAAAGCAGCGGCGTCCTCATCCAATACGACCATGTCTTGACCAACTAACACCTTATTAAAGACGTTATTCATGTAATAAACCCCAAAATCGCTAACCGAACGTCTCCGTATAGATGGATGTATAGTCGAAGTTTCAGATCCATTATTCAAGGTGCGCTTAGTAACTGCTGAAACTTCACTCAGGTCAATATTGCGGTGGCCTTCACGGCAGAATAAATCTCTCTCAAATTCGTCTCGGTGGACAAAGGCGACATGGTCTTTAATTGATCGGTACTCCCCATCCTCGAAGGGAAACAACTTGAGGGCGCCATATGCAAATAATCTAGGTTCAGACATAAGATATTCGAGAATCGCTCGTTTTGTGTCATTATCCCATGCATCGATGCGGTCTGGATCGTTCAATAAAAACTTGGTGAGTATAGGAGGAGACAAAATGCGGTCGTTGAAAAGGTGTCTAACTCTGTGCCGAAGTCGTTTCGGAATATAAACTACTGGCGCTTTTGCTACTTTGAGAGCATCTATCAATGCTATCGACTCATTTCCTGTAGCTAGGAAGGCAGAGCTTGCAGCTACGTACCCGACCTCCGAGGGGAAAAGCGGAAGAGACTCTTTCTCAATGATGTCGATGATGCTTTGAATAGTGTCTGTCAACGGATCGCGGCTGTCATCGAGGTCTTGAGGCCACCATTTCAGTCCAGATTGATGAGAGTAGGCAATGGCCAGATAGCTAAGGAGCTTAGCCCAAGCTTCTGGAATTGGGCCACGGAATAATAAATCATTCCATAATGCCGGAATTCGATCTTGTGCGCTAATATCCTCGAGTTGATAAAGCCTGGCACGATCAGGTGAGATGCTGAAAAGCCCATGGATATGGACAGGCTGCCTAGTTGCGATTGGCAGCGGCAAGACACTGAAAAGCTTTCCTTGAAATATCTCTGGGCACTGTATTTATTCAATCATTAGACTTTCGTTTCTAATATACGGATTGGCATAGTCTAGAATGCACTTACTGGAATCCGTGCTGCAATAGCAACCCAGGGTATCAACTTTTGGTCATTGGCCCAGTCTCGCAGACCGTTGTTACTCGAAATCGAAATACCATGTATGCTGTGGTGAACGGCAAACTCGGCACATCCTGATTCTTCGGCAAATGAATACTCAATACCAGCCTTGAACGAATGATTGAAGGTGAAGTCCGAATTTTTCAAGGCACCTTGTAGGGCAATGTTGATTTTTGACTTTTGCCTAAAGACTTTTAGTAATAATCATCTAGCAGGTTAGTTGGTTGATTTTCCTTACGACCTGATATCTTTGCAGTTCGCCATCTCAATTTTGATACACAGTCCAGCTGTTGACTCAATCCCAAGTTTCTCAACGTTTCTCATAAACAGCAATCCACCATCCCGAAACTCATCTGCAAACATCCGAAGAACTTCCCGCATTTCTGACACAGTTGTTTCGCGGCTAGAAATCTCGCTTTTCGTTATAAGAACTTCCCGCTTTTCTGACACTGTTGTTTCGTGGCTAGAAACCTCGCTTTGCGGTGTCTGTGCTTTGGTGCGTAGCGGGATTCGAATGATGGTTCCCTTAAAGGGGCATTTTTGATTCTCCAGAACACTCTCAAAGGCTATCATTTGGTTTTGGATCGCCACATTCTCGGAATTCTTTACAAAATCGTAATATGGCCCTCCTTCGGACCATTTGAGATGTGGGTCTAATATCAGTAGACGTTCGCCCGAGACTATGGATGGTGAATCGGTCCAGTTATAGACCTTTCTAATCAGTAAAGTTTCGGCTTCCCACAGAGAAAGTACTTACTGAATTAAAACCCCGTCCAAACTTGCCTGTAGTTAAACCGTCTTGGAGCTTGAGGGAGTTTCCAATCCTCAAGAGGTTGTCTAAATCATGAAGTGTGAATTCGGCACTGTTATATGCAAGCAAGGCTGGGCCTTGATATTGTCGAAGATGTTTATTGATGAGCTCGTCCGTTGGGTGAGTTCGTTCGTCAAGAATGAATCGCTAGCAGTTTAATTAGATCAAGTCATATAATAATTCTCAGAAGTTGCATACCACATCAGTAGCTCCAGCATCGTCGGCATTTTGGAGCAGTTCACGTAGCACAGCCCCACCCGCTGGATAGTCCCGACAGATGTTCTTGAGGGCGATTGTTAGGCTTTGGACTTGGGGATTATCGTCAATAGGTTTGAGGTCCATTCTGAATGTCAAATAATGAGATGAGATGTTTAACCACTCGTCAAATCGGGAAGTTAAAGTGCCAGTAAGCTTATATAGAAGCTATGCTATAAAGTTCACAGGTTTCTAAAGTGAGGCGACCTGAGAGATCTATGACCCAACCATGCGCAGTTTCACCCACACCAGCATCCATCCCTCTGTTGGTTTTAGGAGAACCAGGTAGCAATACATCCATGCCATACAATCCATTCGTCTGGTTCTCCGGGGTTACGCATCCGATCTAGTAAGTCATGCTGGGAGTGGTTGGGCTGTGCAAAAGTACCGTAGTAGAGAATCTCCTGCCTGTTAATTATGCACATGAGTTCGACCTAGTTGTTGGTTTCTAGGGGGCAACGAAACATAAATCACAATTACGTGCAAGACGAGACTGTGGCTAGCTGTGTGGGGTACTTGGCGCAGGCGGCACGGCCCTTTACACTAAATAAAGGCTGTAAATTCCGGTACGGCCGCAGCCAAAAACACGACATGGGCTAGATCCCTGTTGCCTGGACCTATAGTTGAAACATTCCAAACAATCCATCCGAAGTATTTACCATCCCCTGACAGAGGCCAAAGAAGAAAGTCACATTCTGGGCCCTGCCAAACAACCCGGGCTTTCGGGTTGGTGTCGGTGAAGGGGTCTTTGGGTGAGGCACATTTCCGAATCAACGGACCATTTCCCGTTTCAAGGGCTCTATGGCCACCACCCGGCCATTTGCGGCTGAGGATAGGAGTGCATGCAGCCTTGCTAGTCCATGCAGCTTCCACCCGAATGAGCCAACCATCTCTCATTTGCAGGCGCTCGTTGGTCCTGCTCATTTCCGACTGGATGGACGATGGCTACTACTACCAAGTACGGGAAACGAGAGTGGCGTTGTACGTACATAACAACCCTAAAAGTAGTTTTTATACAGGCAGGACGTAGGTGACCCGACCATACCCTAATGGTCGGATGACCTACCCCACAACCGCCAAAACTTCGGCTGACCCCCCCACAAATAAATTCTGACCTTCCA
>JPJV01003768.1:0-22013 GCA_000750745.1 Pseudogymnoascus sp. VKM F-4281 (FW-2241)
GTTGGGCTTTGGCTCGGTTGGTTATGGTGAGGTATTCTAGGAGTCCTTTGTGGTCACGGGGAGGCTTGAGGGGTTCTTGGTCGGGGCATTGGCAGATGATTTTCTCGAGGGGGAGGGTCCAGAATGACTGGCAGTTGTTGAATACTGGGTCATATGAGGAAAGTCCAAGAGTGTCTTGCACGCTTCCTAGTGGGAGTATGTCAGCACCATCGAAAAGGCATTTATGCATAGATGATTCGCAAACGAGCTTGTTCTTACTATAAGCTTCGGCTACCCCTCGAATTTCCTCATTGGAAAGAAAGGTCACTCCAATCTTACGAACCGAGGTTGTCTCAAGACGCACACCAAGAGCGTCGGCTCTGTGATCTGAACCCAACCCATAAATCTTGAGTTCAATCCCGCGACTGCCTTTCTTGCGAAGCACCTCATACGTGATGCCGCGAATTGAGATTGCCCAGTGCTCACGCTCACTTGTAACCATGAACTCCCGTTTGGGGTCCAGGCGCTCTTCCAGGGGTAGGTTGTCGTCACTGGATTCCCTCGCCGACCCAGACCCTGAGTTCAAGAGATCTATAGTGGAAGTAACCAGGTACACCGGCGCCGGATTCGCAGACCTGTGTGAGCACAACTGCTGTCCGTCATCTTCATCGTCGTCGGCAGCTTTGAGATTCCTGAGCGTGCGATTCAAGTCGTGCCATGATTGCTCGGCCTTTGAGATTTCGCGACTCAGAGCAGTTAGAACTGAGGAGGTAGGGAGGCAGAGAAAGGGCAGGTAAACCACCGCTACCGAATGGAGCGTCGTCGTCATCGAAAGAAAGGTCTTGCCTCGTTGATGCTCTGTTAACCTCTGTTTTTACTTTGCACGTGGGGTTCCTGTAATTATTCAACACTGACTACAAATACTTGGTGCCACGAGGCAAATAATGTCATTATTTTAGACTGTATATAACAAGGCTCTATTGAGATTCCCAATTATTTATTAATAGCTACCAAACAAATGATAGGGCGCTTAAGTAAAGGCGCTTAAGAAACAGTGTCTATCGGCTATGTTTTTATGCAGCGAGGCTGTGCTCATCGGGCTATGCTAATGTTATGCAACTCAATTTAACAGGCAGCAAGGCTCAAAATAAATGGAACACATGTTTTCGTTTGCTACCCCGAATCATCATTTGATTCTCTTAAAAATCTAATTGTTTTCGGTTCCCTATTTATTACTTTGCTGTCTCTAGTAACTCTCTCGTATAGATCTTTGTAGAGATGGGTTCCATACTATCCTCATTTTTCGGGTGCCTCAAGCACCTGTCAACATTGCCATGGCAGAAAAATATGGTCTATGAACCTATTGAGCAATTACTTAATGCGGATGTCACACTACGAGACGATATGACAAGAAGATGGGTGCGAGCCAAACTCGATGAACTATCGTTCGTTGGCCTCACTGTAAGCGGCTTCGGCACAATCTCACTCGACGTCTTGCGAATAACAATTCACCACAGAGCGCTCTCATATCAGCCTTATTCGCAGCTGCATTTTCATGGTATAACATAACTCTGCAGCCATACACGGTCCGGGCCGTTTGGTACTCCGGTCTGCTACTCTCCTTGGCGGGTATTAGTAGTGCCATGCAGCAGAGCATTGCTCTGCATCGATTGAGCAGCAACACAAATGGCCTCGAGAGAGTAAGAAATCTGCTAGGGTATAGCGAGGGCGGAACTTGGAAGGCTAGACACCTCCAAATCTTTATGTGGCAGTCTGCCGTGATGTTGCTCAACGTCGCCATATTTCTCTTCATCCTCGGATTGTTCATTGCAATTCTCAGCGGCGCGAGGGATGGAACAGAGGATTATAGGGTAAGGATGTACTACGGAAATATTTTGGCAAGAACTAATAGAATATAGACTGTGGCAGCGTTTATCGTTGCGGCGACATTCGGATTTGGTGTATACTTGTTATCATTTATAGCTCTATATCAGAAATAGCTAGTCTGCCTCGCGAGCATTCCCTCTCTGACAAATTCTGCCTTGCAATTCACAAAACCCCACATTGAGTCATTTGATGCCATGTGTTGTTGTGTCGACGTCTTTGACACGTTTATGCGCTCCATATATCACCAACGTGGCCTACACTACACCAAGCATGAGCCGACAGAGGCTTGTTATCAGAATTCACAATCTGCCACGCCAAACACGACGACCAAAATGGGTTTATTGGAAATTATTTGCATTGCGCTTCTCAGCTTTGTCAATTACACTGTCGGATGCCCTGCTGATTGCGGCGTTAGTAAAGCATGTCTGAGCGTGTCGCCGCCAACCGCCGTTGCTTTCAATCTTGGACAGTCCTACGGGTAGGGTGATTTCTGGTTCCTGGCTCCAATTCACAACCATTTGGCTAAGAAGGCCCTATTCAATCACAGAACGGCTGCTCTGGCCTTTGCGAATGGCACTCTCGTCAACGCTGCTAGAGTAGACGGCAGCGCACAGTACATCCAGCTCGTGGAGAAGCGCATTTACAACACCCGATTCATCAAAGGATGGTACTTGGAGTGGCCTGGGGTAGTGACCTGGCGAAGAATAAAAGACCGCATCTCACGCACTACGCGCCGTCTATGCGGATTGCCATCTACGCCAGAAGTGGGAATCCTGTCTGAGATGATTGCAGACCTTAAGGCGGCAACGTGGGGATTTTCCGGGTTCGATGTCGACGAGGTTATCATCTCGGGTGTGTGGCCTGTCATTTGGGATGGTGCGGAGGGGATGTTTTGCGATATACATGAAGCTGCCGTGCTTGCGGGTGTGAGACCTACTACCCTAGCCGGCGAGGAGGAGCCGCGCTTTCTGAGCGAGACTGAGGCTATTTTGACCGCGAATGGGGAGGAAACAAACAAGTGGCGCCGGTGCCCTGGTGGTTCCAAAAATGGGATTATCGAGAACACGTTTCTGATTAGGTGAGTTGTATTTCTGGACAAGACCCAGATGCTCCGGTTTTGACTAACGTTCGGTACTTCAATGCCAGCTGGACGAATCACTCCTTGTACACGTCCTGGCAATGTCGGGAATGCGATTTCACTTGCAGCGCAACGCAGCTATCGCCACACTGTCGAATGGGCAAAGTCAACGCCAGTCAGGGTTTAGATAGCTGGTCGCTGCCACGTTCACCACAGGAGCAGATAGAGCTACGAAAGGATATTGGAAACCGCATCATGTTACAAATTGGGGTGCCAATTTTCCCTGTGCGGCCGACTGATTCGAGGCACAAGACAGTTCTTGTAGCAGGGGAGGCAGCTTCTGATCCGAAATTTCTAAAGCTGGTGAGGAGAGCCGTTGCGTATGTGCCTCTTCTGCTTAATAAAGGGCCTGAATCGATGAAGTGCTTCGACGACTGTCCTGAAGTGAAAGTTGTGGTAGTGGAGGAGCCCGAGTTTGCTGCGGCGAGGGGAGCCGCACTGTTTTGGGCAAGGTTTGATGGTGTTACGAGGTGTCATGATGGGCCAGTTTGGCAAAGACCTTTTGATAACCATCACGGGCTTGATAAAACCTATAGAGGGTAGATTTGTGCATCGTCTTGAAGTAAACTAAGATTTAGCAAGCGGTTTTCTCATTGAGCAGCTATCCTGTAGCCTCTGAATGAGTATAGATTGATATATTTCGCGTCGAAGGGTTTGGTCAATATCCGCATATCACCCAATGCTGAAGTATGGGGCGGGTTTCTTTTGTTTAATATTATAATGTCTATATATCAGGGCGATTTGGTCACATGACATAAGTCCATAATCATCTGCTCAGGCAGAAAATCAATCCAGGGACTTGCCACTCCACCATACAATGGCGACAACAGCACTAAATGGGAGTCAAACACCGTCTACTCCTAGACGACCAGAGGTCATCCAGAGCCTCATTGAGGTGTTGCATCGTGATTTTAAAAGTGACCTCAACTCTGCCGTGCTGAGGCTTCCATCTCAGTCGTCGGTGCTCCGTCTTAGGTTTGATGCGAGGATATGTACCGATTCGACGGAACCAGGGGAAAGTGAGGGGGAGTCGATTCATTTGGTAAGGATTTTCTGGTTTCACGCTGGGTTTGTATAAACTCGTTGACTTCATTTTAATATGGGATTAGGGTTCGATTGATTTGGAGCGCGCTGAAATCGAGCGGTATCTGGGCGAGCAGACTACGCATCTCGTGTCTCCAGATGATGCCCAGAATAACATTACAGTTACAAGTAGTCAATGTGAACAGGGTACTGATTCCAGCCATTGTCGAAATGCTAGCTCTTCTACAGTGTCACGAGGAGATGGTCGACCTGTTAAAGAGAGTCATCCACAACCACAAAATGAAGATTCGCATCACGACAAGAGGAGGAAGACTGTCGGCGGCTTACGTATCAGTAGCAACACATCCAGCCTCGAAAGCCTAGATGCTACCACAGCTGCATCACCTACGTGCAGCACGATCACCCGTCGGCTACAAGTAGACTCTCGAGGATTCCCCCAGAGGAAGAAGAGGAGTGATTTCGATGCCCATAAGTTGCAGCCCTCGTCGGTAGATAAGTTTGTAGTGGGGATCTGGAAGCAGGTGTTCAGCAGTATTGAGCTTACGCCGGCCTCCTTTGTAAGTTCTTCAATCCATGTGTCGGGTCATATAAGCATTTGCTGATGTGCGACTCAAAAGGAGTATCCGCACGTCTCTGCACCTCTCATCAACGATGTAGATCGTGAGGTAGGTAGCTCCAGCGAGCGAGACATGTCCGTTTATTGATGTCTTTATAGGATTTTCGAGCCATCAGCTCGCTCTGTTTGAAGATCTCGAAAATGAGCAGATGCTCTCGCTCCTTGGAAATCATTATACAAGCGCACTGGGTAGAGTGCTTTGAGGTTCGTGTGAAGGGCATTGGACTCGTGAAATCCTCACTGTCTTCAACAGAGGCGAAGATGTCTGCATTGAGAGAAGCATGCGCCATTCTTGAATGGTCGGAGAAAGAGCTACGAAACAAATTGTGTGTTGTATCCCTTGTTTTCTCGAACTCAGCTATCTTATTCTACAACCTCACCATCTCATTAGAAGCGAGGATGGCTAGCTAATATCCACTAGAGCAGTTTGGCGTGGCTATAAAGAAATCAAAGATGCAGGAGGCTGGGTGTGTCTTGTTTTTGCCGGACCCGGGCTCTATCGAACCTGTAAGTACCGGATTGGCTTTACGAAAGATCTTATCACAAAGTTACGGCGATTGCAACCAAGCCTTGAGGTGGCAGCAGACACCATCCATCCAAACTGGCGGAAGCTACTACGTGTCATCGGGCAGGAGTCTGAAATAGTATACAATGGTCATCCGCACGACTGGGTAGTTCGAGACAAGGGACAGCCCGTTCCCCTTGCCTCAACATATACACGATGGGACCCAAACTTCAAATTCAGCCATATAGAAGATTCGGAGCTTGATAACAGTGAGTGGGGTAATGTCGATCCGCGGCGTATATCGAACACAAGTGCTGCGTATTGTAACGACTGCGGGCACGTCCAGTCAAATAACCCTGTTACCAACCAATGTCGGTGTTTTCCGGAACTATATGGCAGTTGCAAACCGCCGTGCGCTGTGCAGATATTCCGAACAGGCCTCGGAAAGAATAACGGCCTCATGGCGCGCATCGTAATACCAACCATGTCATCATCCTGTTATCAATGACTAACTGGTTCTTCCAGGAGTTTCATCGCGGGGCAGCAATTGGCGAGTTTGTAGGTCTTATCACGAAGGGCATGGATGGGAAAGACGTTATGCAAAGTGGCGATGTTAAGGACCCATACCAGATATATCAGGGACAAAGAGGTTTGGCGCTTACTCGAGAATCTTTTACAAGCGTAGCTTATGTTTGTTGAAACAGGAAACTATACTCGCTTCGTCAACCATTCTTGCGCACCCAACAGCCAATTCCAGAAGTTCTGTTGGCTGGGCTGTGAGCGTATTATCTTAGTGTCCCGAGGCATCGAAGCTGGTACAGAAATCACTGTCGACTACTCTGATAAATACTGGGAGGGCCTAGATAAAGAGTGTTTATGTGGTGAAAACTGTTGTCGATATATAAAGCGGTTGCGGGCGAGTTAGGACGGTATATGTTTGAGTTACATATCCATATAGCAGATCCTTACATATAGACATAATAAAATGCATATAACTTAGCCTGCATCATCATTCTATGGTCGAACGCATAAGTTATGCGTGTTGCCTGCTACTCTCTATATTGAATTCAAGGCTCTACATCCTTCTATCCTTGTTTGGACAATCCAGCGATACTGTTACAACAGACAAAATGATACGTAGTATAGAGATAACCCTCTCCATTCCAGCTCTTGACTCCCGGCGGCAACATATCCCTCGTACCTCACCGAAGACACAAAAACAGCATCAATGCTTCTCCAGCTCTAGCGATGAAGGCTACCAGCCCTCTGTCTTAGGACACCAGTCCTCCGCTGGCTAAACCTGCGCTCTAGTCCATAGTCCTCTGCTGAGTCTCCACCAGGCAACTTCGGCGCACCGCCCAAGCTCTCTAATACAACCTTGTTATTGGCAGTCAAATCATCCATAATCTCCAGCTCTCTTATTTGGAAGAATCTAGGCATTAGCTGCCAGCGAAACGGTATCAGGGCGCAAACTAGTATGGGAAACCCTGCAAGCATATAATTAGATCAACGTAAATTGGATTATAAACGGCTTGCACACACCTATTGCGGCAATGGTCTGGGAGATGGCGACTGGAAGTGCGACGCCGATGATCTGGCAGATGACATATAGCCAGATTTTACGCCGACGGACCTGCAAGAGCGGCTCGGCTGGCTGTATGAAGCGGCGTTCACTGAAGAGGAAGATAATCTTCTGTGTGATGCCGTTCGTCTCGATCGAACCCCACTAGATATGAACGAGTTAGATTAAAACATCATATGGTAATCTCATGGAAAACAGAAGCAACCTACTCCAACAACAAAAAATACACCGGCGAAGATCGCACGAGGCATTGTACGCAACACTATAAGAAGTGGTCCGGTCATCGTTCCAATGATAGCGAGGCCCATGAGGAAGTGAGAAATGCGTTGTTCGACTACCTTGGTTGCGACGACGATTGGGCGGCGGATCTCATTCCCTTCTCCTTCTTCGGTGGATATTATCTTCAGCTCCGTCTCGTAAACTGTGAGAGAGTCTGTGTGCACAGGGGCCTGTTCACGGGGAAATATTAAATACGCACTCTCATTTTAAGAGGCCCGACTTACTTGAGGGACAAGGCCATTTGGAAGTGGTATGCCGACAATGCCAGAGATAAAGGTCGTGCAGCCGAGGAGGAAGAAATCCCAATGAAATCCACCAGGCTTCTTAAGTGGGTATTGCTTAGCTTGTGCTGTCAAGCTACTCACATTCTATATGTATGCTTTAGTAGGGTGGCAGATTAAGGGGTAAAAGGGGGGGTTGCTTACGTGGTCATAATAGAAAAGAAGCATAACTAGAAAACCAAACGGTATAGCAATAAATATCCACTTCGCCTCCAAAGTCCAGAAATCGATGAGCCAGCCGCGGGATACCGTCGGATAGAAGGCGCGTGTTGTGGGAAGCGTACTGATCTTGGCCGATTTCAGGGTCCCTGGGATATGAGCGAAGCCCACCCAGAATACTGTGGCAATCTTAATAGGCTTTGTCAGTGATCGTCTCTAGTCTTTTTAACTCGTGATGACTTACTGGGTAAGCGTAATCTGCAAGAATGCCGCGAGCCCATGGCATTGCCAGCACTCCACCCCCGAGCCTTTCCAAGGCATAAATTGTAGCAAAATAAAGAATAGCAATGACGCAACTCAAGTATCCATCGACGCTTCCGTAAGAATCGAAAAGAGAAACCAGTTCCTCTACACCCTTGACTGCTTGGGGTCAGCGCGGGTTTGGAAGGTCTTGGAAGGAGGCACTTACTCATATAGATAATACCGACATACATGCCAAACGTTTCGCTAGAGAAATCTGTAACATATCGCATGTAATCACAAAGATTCCAGATTGCGACCAACCAATGCCAAATGGCAGCCCATATGGCAGTCCAGCACATGAATCTGGCATAGATCGTGACGTCGTAAATCTTGACAATGTCGAAGATCGTATAATTGAATAATGAAATTAGACCAGTAATACCCACGATTGTCAAAGGCTGTGCGCTAATGGTACTGAATACCATTGCTGCCAACGCCGATGAGAAGAGCGACTCATTGATGCCATAAAAGCCCTCAGTACGGCGGTTCATATCCAGGGTATAAGCCAGGGCGGGGAGAATACTGGGTCAAGTAAGCTATTGTTCCAATGGTCAGATTCTAATAAATGGTCAGACAAACTTGACAAAGTACATCCGCACGGTGCTGGCCGCTGCGCGGTATGTGAAGGCATCTGTGATGTCGCTCCAATAGTAAGGAAGCCGACGGCAGATGTCGTGAGTGATGCCTCGAAAAGGCCTAAGAACTCGAAATTTTCTCCATCCTTTTACATTGTCAAAACTGTAATGTGCACGTCTCCTTGAATTTTTTGACTCTTCGAATTGGTGGTTGGAATCAACACGCTCAGGTGTTCGGGTTGTGGCAGTTGCCATATCGCCACTTGGCGAAGCAAAACCGCTGCTCGTCATAGATTGCGAGGCCGTTGCTGAACTGGCCATGTTTGTAAGGTGCGAAGCACTGATGGTGAAGAAGCCAGTGAATATGAAAATATAAACAGACTGGATACATGAGTATATATATAGGGTATTAAGAAGTAGTGGGTTAATAGTGTACATCGGAGCAAGTACTAATTGTATAAGTCCCACCGAGCGTTGGTGTACAGCACAGTACAATGTGATTCATTGAGGTACTTGAAAACAAGCACAGGTCCGAAGACTAAAACTGCGCCCGATCCTCTTGGTACCTATTACAGAAAGTGCGCAAATTGTGTATATCTATATAGCAGGAAAAAATTGCTACTCATAGTTAATTTTACTGTAGGAGGAGAGTATTTGAGCACGTTGGCATATATTTCCAGTTGTAAGTCCGGAAGGCAATGCCAGTTATTAGCGTCGAAGTTTCTCGGACCAGTTTCTGCCCGGGCAGAAAAGCCGCAGACTCACCCGATGCACCCACATCATGCCACATGAATGCCTCTGCTCAGTGCGTGCCTGATTCTTGACCCTATGTCAAATCGACGGCTTATTATTCGCCCTGAACTATGTGGCTGTTCATTATTGTTGACCTTCTAGCTTCTAACCAGTAACCCATTAGGGGTTACCTGTTACTAGTCTCCGAGCCTTATATAGTGTCCATTGTGAGACTGCTATTAAGCTTTTACAGTTATCTAGCGTATCACTCCTCCTTCGCGACTCATCCTGTACATATATACCTGTACATATATAGATGCATACAATCTGCTGCTGTGCCTGTAGGGAGTATTTTCTGCTGAGCGTTAATCCGTGAGACATGACTTCCAATCCTAAATTCCCCATTACTATAATCAAGACAAGGTTGACAGCTGTTTCTAAGAGGCGTGTTGCTCCCTTTGCCCCATCTCTTCTTGTGCGTCTTTATATCTATGGCCTCTTCTATCCGTAGCTGATCTTAGAGTTATTATTATACAGTAGATGTCGTGGTGAAGATGAGCTGTGTGTGCAAAAGACAAGACGGCGTTACATTTTTATTGATGCTTGTGCTATTATACTTGTGCTTATTTTTCCGTTTTCTTCCTTTTACCCAAATGTTACCTGATTTTTAACAAATCAAGGAATCAAAATGTTTGGAAGTTCTCATCCCAGTGAAAAGCTGCACCCGCAGACGGTTCTAGCCATGTGCAAAGAACAAATAGACTCGTGGCACGTGCACAAGATGTGTAAGGTTAATCATCACGTGATGTAGATAAGCCTTGTTTGGCTCTGCCTTGTCCACATCACTAACTCCCCACTCGACCAGTAGAACCTCACTTTCCATTCTTTCGTGTCGACAGCTGTGATTACATATTTCTCTTTAACCTTACCACTTGTGTACTTTGGTGATTCCATACTGTGGTCAATAAAACAAAACACTTTGCTCTGCGAGGTTAGGATAAGTGCACAGCCATCATAGTTGGGAGGCGAAGCTTGTTAAGTTCAGATATAAAGGGAAAGGTGGGGGATTGAAAGCGAAGATGAGCACTGAAATTGCTGCACTGGAGGCGGAGATCAAGGAGTACAAGCTACAGGTATGTATCAGCCTCTATTTTGCGTCACCATTTCACCGCATACGCTTTTGTCGAGCGTCTCACGTCGATCTGGTTCGGCGCATCACTCATCACGTCGTCCACAATCGTCAGAAGGCATGCTAACTTGCCACCCCGGCAGCTTGAGACTGTACAGTTAGGCCTACAGTCCGACCCCGACAATGCTGAACTCCTCGAGCTGAAGAACGAACTCGACCAAGTAATTGCCCTCTCCCAATCCGCCATCGCCGACCTCGCCCCCCAATCGGCGCCCCTAAAAGCCACGCCCAAATACTCCCCCGCCTCCGCCGCTGCGCCCGAAAAATGGAAGCGCGAGGACCATCCCAAGTTCCGCGACGCGGCTGCTGCCGCACCGGCAGCGGAAGAGGAGGAGTCACGCGAGAGTAGGCCGAATTTCCAGGTCAATGATACGGTGTTGGCGAAGTGGCATTCGGGGGATAAGGGGTTCTATCCAGCGAGGATCACGAGTATTACGGGGAGTAGCGTGGATCCGGTGTACATTGTCAAGTTCAAGAGTTACGATACGGTTGAGACACTGAGGGGGAGGGACGTGAAAGCCATTTCAACCGCGGCGAAGCGGAAGGCAGATGGGACGCCCGTTGCTGCTGGGTCGGGCGAGCGGAAAGAGAGCTCAGGAGGAGTGATCAGTGCAGAGGCGGAGATTGATAGAGATGCGCAGATGACGCGGGAGAGGGAAGCGAGTAAGGTTGGGGATGGACCGGTGAGGCCGGAGCGCGCGCCGAAGAAGATTAAGGCGAATAAGGAGCTGGAGAAGGGGAAATCGAAGTGGCAGGACTGGGCGGCGAAGGGGATGGGGAAGAAGGGGACACCGGGGGTGAAGAAGAAGGAGAGTATGTTTCGAACGCCGGAGGGGGTGCATGGGCGAGGTATGTTTGTACCGATGTTTAAACTGTGGATAGATGCTAACTTTTTGGTTCAAGTTGGATTCACGGGGTCTGGACAGTCGATGAGAAAAGACCCATCGAGGAGCCGACACATTTACCAAACCAACGGCGACGAAGAGGGGCTGCAGTGAGGTGAATAGGGTATGAAGCCAAAGGATGTCAGGTCTGTGCCAGCATTTACCCATTCTCCTGCAGCCGTGGTTGCTAGCCGCTTGTACGATGTATAAGGTATGAAATGCGGGCTGCTTCCTCGATTGTGTAATATGAAACTACCACGCCCATTAAATAAGACTGCGCTCACGCTTCTTTCAATATTAGGAAATACCAACAAGTACAAAAACCATGGGATGCGTGTACGTTCTGATGAAGACGTTGTGTTTGTGCAGGGGTGCCCAATTCTGAGTAGATGCCCGGAGTTCCAAATTGATGCATGCTGATCTAATGTTATCAGGGTAAATGAATCTTACTCGATGTAAGATGGCCCTCGGTGCCTCCTGGTGAGTTTCCATATGCTTTGGTATTCCCATTGTTATCTCCATTTTCAGCTTCTTCTAGTATTGTTTTTTGAAAACCGTCATGATCATTGCGTTGTTGATACACTTGAACAAGTCATGCTTGTCCGTTTCATGCTATCTGCAAACCACGCCAACAACCCCACTTGCTCTACTTTGCTTGTGACCTGCAGTAAAAGCAACGCCTAATTCAGCGAAGTCGCTGCGCAGCCAGGATCATTGCATATATCAAATGGGCGAGTATAAACCCAACCAATATCGCATCCTTTTGTCCCCAAACCTTCCTCATCCAGGCCCGGATGTCCGCCACCAACATCTGCTCTCCTCTGTCTCGCCGGGCAGACTTGAGCCCGGTAAGCCCGTCTAAGCTATCATGATTATTGTTCTGGCGGTACTCAAACAGCGCATTCTTGTCCATCTTTTTCTTCGCCCAGTGGCCAATGGTTTCACGGTCTTCAAACCCATACTCACACTCCGCGCCTTTCTCCTCATCTGCCGCAGAGGCGGAGATCTTTACTAGCTTTGGGACACCAAACCCGCACGAAGTTTGCACCTGCATTGCGTTAGAGACCTAAGTCCTTCGGGCAAATTAATGGGTTATCCCAACCTTGAAAACATCCAGCACGATCACAGCTCGCGCTCCTAGGATGTTCTTATTCCCCATCTTCGCCAACCACGGGTCAAAATCTTTGTCATCCCACTCAATCACCCGTCCAGTGCAGAAGAACCGCATAATCCGCGGTGCGGTATCAAAACTGCAGAACATGAGCGTCACCCGCCCATTCTCGTAGATGTGCGAGATAGTCTCGTTCCCGGAGCCAGTGGCGTCGACATAGGCGACCAGGTTTGGGGAGAGGATCGAGAGAGTTGAAGAGGGTAGGCCTTTGGGGGATATATTCACGTGCTTTCCTGAAGTCGGGGCAGAGGCCGTGAAGAACACGGATTGGGCGAGGGCCCATTCCTCGAGATTTGGGTCGATTTGATCGAAAAATTTACCCATTGTGAGAAATAATTGCGCGACAGTTAAGAAGTCAAGGCTGTGATATAGGCTATGATATTTTTGCTTAAACTTAATTGATTTTGTGTTTACAAAGGGGCGCCTTATAAACTGATTGAATCTGGAGTATTGGGACGTGAGTAAAGCATTATGTAGATTAAAATAACTCGAATAACTTGACGGATTAATAAGCGTCCGTGAGTCACTTGTTAGCTCTTGCCCACGTGATTCATGGTGCCATATTATATTTCGAGGGGTCTTCCCCCCTTTCTACCTCTTGAAGTATCTGCGGTGAGAGGGGTGAATAGGCAACACGAATCTATCCTGGTTGAGAATATTTTTATTAGTTCACCCAGGTCCGCTGAGCAATAATGTAAGGTTTTTGGTTTACGAGCTTTGCAAGGTAGGCCATATATTTCATACCTCTGTTCTAATTAAAGACCAAATAAGTCTGATGGGTGAGGCAGTGTTATCCTAAAATTGCCGAACATATGATAATGTGATGGTTTGATCTAAACAATTGCTGCTCCTCGGTTTGACCGTTTGACTCATGACGACCTCGGCAGTAATCTACAACATATAAGGAGCTAGATGAAATCTTATAACTTACGTTTCTTATCAAACGTATTTCACTACATATAAGTAGTTACTTAAGTCACACGGGCTATATAATTTCAACTAAACTACAAAAATGGCGTCAACATCAGCAGAATCCAAGCCAATACGCTCATCGCCAGCACCATTTCGAAACAAGAATTGGCGCGCAAAGAACAACAAGGAGACGATCCATGTTGTAATTCCTAAAATCCTCAAGGGCAGCCGTCGGGCTCAGAGCGCTATCTCACGCTCAAAAGTCATCTCATATAAATCGGGCTTTGAGCCACCAATAATAGACCAATCGTCGCAATCGTCGCCTTCAGACACACCGGTACTACCCAGAATCAGTGTTATCCAATCCGACACCTTCGATGCAGCTGTCGCTCTTATATCGTCAAAACCCGGCATCCGAGTAGGTGTCCTTAATATGGCATCATCCTACCAACCAGGCGGCGGCATTCTGAAAGGGAGCATAGCACAGGAAGAGTCTCTCTGCTCGCGCAGCACCCTCTATCCAAGTCTACAGGACTCCTTCTACCGTCTCCCCGTCCTCAGCGCCATCTACTCGCCCGACATCGTCGTATTTCGCAACTCAGAGCCCAATAACACGGCCATCCTTCCGAAGGCAGAGTGGACGTTTATGGATGTCATATCCTGTGCCGCGCTCAAAGGGCCGGATATTGATATTGATGCCCAAGGGATGAAGACCTATTCTAGGGAGAGAGATAGAGAGACTATGACACTGAAGGTGAGGCTTATTCTGCAGATTGCAAGGGAGATGGGGATTACGCACTTGGTTTTGGGCGCGCTGGGGTGTGGCGCCTATGGTAATCCTCCAGAGGAGGTGGCGAGAATTTTTAAGAAGGTTATTTGTGGCGATAGTAGGAGATTAGGATTTGCAGAAGGGATTGAGGAGATTGTGTTTGCTATTTTCGACGATGGGGAGAATTTAAGGGTGTTTAGGGAGGTGTTTTCGTAGTCATGATAGCAAAAAGGAAGATAAGTCAAGGAAGGCGCCAAACCTAGGAACTGACATTATATTATCTAAAATGAAACCCGATAACACCTGGAATTTAACTCCCAGCTCCATAACGCCCGTCAACCATTCAAAATTGATACTCGCTACCCAGCATTATCTCGTCGGAATTATCATCCAACAACTCGAGATGAGACCTATTGCTGGCCCAGTTGAGTCTATCGTATTGTTCAGGAGTAAAATTGGGAGTATATGTGATATATCCCAATGAGTTCATGTCTGACAACATGCCCTCGGCCATTGGAGAGTGGCCAAAATGATTCTCACTAGGAAAGAACGGTGCGAGATCAATCATTTGTTCAGCGCTTCGGTAGGTGGCATCAGCCATGGCGATCGTCATGTCAGCCAGCGAACAGGTTGATTCTTGGGACAGCAACGTTGTCTGCAACGGATGACGTCCAATAGTCTGCGCCCTTACAGCTTTGGCTTTGTCCATCATTTTGAGGAGAAACTCCCCATTTTTGGATGTCTTGTTGTCGTCTGTCCACCGCTTGAACGCATCTTCCGTGACTGCCCAAGCACGCTCAAGTGTATCGCTCTGTTGACCGTGGCAGAGTTCGTTTAGAAGGAAGGCGAGAGGATGGTATTGAAGGTATGCTACGAGGAGCCACTTCCATCTTTTGGCTTGAGGCTCCGCTTCTAGTCGTCGTGGGGTGTCGACGATGTCGATGGCGGTGAGAAGTATTTGATTCCGGGTAACGTGGATTCCAGATGAATAATTATTTGACAACCATTCATCATTATACAACTTGATCCACATCTCTGAAATCATAACATAGCTGACATGCTGGGCGAGCCAGTGAATCGGCTGGCTGTTGTCACAGTGTCTTAGATGATCCCTCTGAACCTTGAAACCACACTCATTTATCATCTTCTCCTTCTGATTCTGGGAGAAATCTCCTTCTAGCAATCGACTGGTGTTGGCAATCCCAAAACGGATCAGGCAAAAGCTCATCTCGGTCCAACCTTTGCGAGGAGTGGGAGCTACTGTCATGGCCGGATCCATATCCTCATCGTTGATATTCAGAGGGAGCTCCCAGTCCTTCATCGGGTCGGGAGAGCACGCATCTTTGCCGTGATCATCGGATGCTCGTCGGTCAAGATACCACAGCTGCCACTTGAGGCGCTTATGAATTTCCTTTGTGAACGGGGAAGAGTTGCTCGTGGGGATGCAAAGACGTCTTGCCAATCCCGTCAGGGCCCATACTAGCTTTGCATCTTGTGCGAAGCGACTGAATGATAAGAACAAGACGAACGCTTGAAACGTGACCAGATCATCTGTCACTAGAAAATCTGCGGAGGTCAGAGCCTGCTCTGTAGCAGCGCGGTACATCGCCAGTGTCGTAGTCTTGTCCATCTTGAAGCAGTCTTCAACATCCTCGACTGGCATGCTGGAGATGGATGAGAAGTAGATGGCAAACAAGAGGGCCTTTTGGCCATTGTTAAGAGAGGCTGGGTTGTTAACTGCCTTTCGAAGTATACTTTGTACACTTGGTGTGTGTAAAATTTTGGCCAGTTGGTCGACATTTTCCAAGAATGCTCGCCAACATATTTGAGTTTGGGTAGGTGAAGGAAGTAATGATGCAGTTTCTGATGCAAAATTATTGAACGAGAACACCCCCCCTGACCAAGAGGTATTGATACGCTGGCTATTTGCAAAATTCGGTTCAAAGCCGTTGGTAAATGTGGCTGAGGTTATTGGTCTGTCATCAAGGGGGTTAAAGCCTAACGGCCTTGCCTTGTCTCGTATGGTAATCAACCTTCCTATAGTGTTCTCCAGGGCTTCCAATCTGCTAGAATCTCCGGTACCCCCTTTGAGAGCATTACCCGTCTCGCCGAGGTCATTGGCCTCGGATGGAGAGCCATTCTGACCGTCGATTGAAGTGGTCAAGTCTCTGAGTATCTTCTCCACCTTCTGGATCCTTTCATCTAGTGACGACGATATATCTGTACTACCGCCTGTGTCTGAAGGAGACACCCCTAGCTTTCTTCGAGGCCGGGGGCATCTCCTAATGGGCGACGGGTACACGCATTCAAGTGACCACAACGTACAATTGCTGCAAGGTGAGCTTTTGTCGCACTTTACTTTACGCGTGCGGCAAGATATGCAAGCCTTTGGCTTTACAACAACTGGAGGGGCTGAAATAGGCAATGTTGGACCAGACGACTTGAGAGGGCGCATAGCCATAGCTCACTGAGACCCCTAGTTGCTCGGTAATTGGCGTCAGTATCTGCTGTACGAAGAAGTTGAGAAATACAATGTGATAGCGAGACAAACATGCAACGGAAAACTCACGGGTTTCTCGATCATTTACGAGAATATACAGTGGGTTTGACCAAGACCGGCTGCTGCTCTATCCGTGATGTGTCGTAAGCAGCAGATGCGCATAGCGTGTTGTGGCCGTGGCTGTGCAGTCCTCCAAGACGTGCCCAAGACGGGCATCTCGCATTTCTCGGTGTTCAACGACTCCCGCAATCCTATTGGTCCGCCACCCAACGAATCGTCAGTCTCAATCATTGTAATCATCACTTCTTTTCGAGTCAAATTATATCAATGGGGTTCTCGGTCCTGTCATCGGGCCAAGATATGCTTTGGTCGATCAAACAATGAGTGTAGTTGTATGCGCTCAGTGAGACAGGCCAAGATGAAGGTCGGTGGTATAAATGAGAGTTTGTCCCTTGCCATTTGCCATGATGAGCACCTTTGCCAGCTTTTTCTCTCTGCCTTGCTCGAATTATTTCACGTCCAGGAATCATATCTATCCGAGGGCAAGTAAACATGAATTACTACGTCACCCCAGCTGTATTGTTCGGCTTCGTTTTTGGTAGGTAACATCCTAATCAGAGGAGCTATTTTAGTGCTCTGAAGATAATAGCTAATCGCTTTTCTACGCGCAGCGTCTCTTTTTAGCAATGTTTCAGCAGGAGGAATCATATTCGCAGATCTCCCCTTAGTGCCCAATTACGCCAAATCCCATGGCATACTCATGGGCCTGGCGTTCGTTGTCGTTCTACCTGGTGGAGCAATTCTCATGCGCCTTATGAGCTCGAAAGGGAAAACAGCAGTCTGGGTTCATGTCGGCATACAGCTTGTGGGTTGGGTGCTCATGATCTCGGGGTTAGCTATGGGGGTCAAAGTTGGGAAGATTTTAGACAGAGTAAGCCGTCAAATCTTGTTACTGTGCTGCAAATTTTGGTTTTGTTCATATGGCTGATGATACAAAGCTCGAGAACAACGCCCACACGATCCTCGGCACGGTTGTTGTCGCCCTGTTACTCTTACAACCAGTGTTCGGCTACCTTCACCACCGTAGGTTCATGACCACACAAAAACGAGGCAAAATGACCCTCTTTCACGTCTGGTACGGCCGCATCCTTATTCTTCTTGGGATGTTAAACGGCGGGTTTGGATTGAAGCTAGCTGCAAACTCCACCGGAGGAAATATCGCTTATGCAGTGGTCGCTGGGGTCATAGGTGCAACTTATCTCGGTGTGATGATACATTTCGAGATAACCGGCAGGGGTAAGACCAGCTCGAGGACGCCAGATGTTGCGATGGAGGAAACGTCGAAATGACGAAGCAGCTGAATAAACCCGCCGGATCAGTGAAGAATTATATTTTCGGAGCGCTCGTTCTTGGTAAAAGGATCAAGAGACACTTTCTTAAACCTCGTGTACTTGGTAATTAGTTAATAATAGTCTTGCTTGGAATATCGAAGAGGGACAAAGATAGTCCGTATTACAATGGTGCAAATTCAGGAATCAGCCCAAGTCTTGGCAGCGGATATGCAATGTGAGTCAAATTAAGCCATCAACCGACGAGGCATTTTGAACAAGACACACAGCTAGTCCTATCAACTGTGAAGTTCAAATAATCATATTCAATATTTAAAATATCACTACACATTGTTAAATATTTCTATATTTCAAATATAAAAGAATGACTTCAGACAGTTCACCTACTCGCATACTCCTCGTCGTCGACGTCCAGAGAAGCCTTATGGATCCTCCAAATCCAGTCCCTGGCGCGACAAAAATCCTCCGCAATCTAGAGGCTGCCCTCGCTCGAGAAAGGGCCGCCTCTCCGCCTACTAAAGGTAGGTCTCACCTCAGATCCTTACTCTGTGGGCGGCAGAACTCTTATGCGGTCAACTCTAAAACAACCACATGGTTCGTGATAGCTGACACAAACGGAAGTGATTTGGATTCGGCATGGGGAAGACGACGATCCTGATTTTGCTCCCAATACTACACCATGGGAAATTGTGCAAACGGAATTATTTCGCATCCAGGAAAACGAAGTGGTAGTTGACAAAACAACACCCAATTCCTTCCACAAGACATCACTCGCGTCACATATCGAGACTGCTGGTTTCGATGCAAAGAGCTTGCAGCTCGTTATTATGGGGTTGCAGAGCGATTACTGTATTCAGGCTACCGCAAGAGGTGCCATTGCAAGGTATCCTTCTGCCCGAGTATCACTTGTGCATGGTGCTCACGGAACGTATGATGATGAAAAGAATGGGAGAAGCGCGGAGGAGGTTTCCGAGCAGATTGAGAGAGATTTAAGGGACGAGGGGGTTCTCATTGAATATATAAATTAAGAGAGGCAAAGCACAGGACGCATTGTAAACTTTCAGTGAACACGGAGCCATACTATTATCAGTCTTTTGATATACAGTTATTTATAACTGACCTAATCATCTCTTGGTGGCATGAGCCCTTAAATAGACACTGGCAATTGCACCACACAAATATCTCATTTATCAACTTGCTTCTCTCAAGCTATTTAAATTCTCCCCGAATTAGGCTTTCACAACATAAAAAAACGCCAAAACAATCCCCAGTTGGCACGTACATTTACGTACAGAATATCCAACAACAAGCCTCCCTATATCCAAATCCAAGACACCAAAAAATCGTGTCGCCCAAAATATTCTCTTCCCTCAAGTAAAGTTCCAGATAATCTCATAGTCCACCAGCTCAGGGCCAGCCCATTTCTCTCCATAGGCATTCGTTCTTGTCCCCGCGAAAAAGTCGTTGTGTGCACGCCTCAACACGTCGAACCACGATGACGGCTGGGGCGGGGTCAACCACTATTGATCGTTAGTTTCGGTTTTCAAAGCCCTTCCTCAATGCAAGTGTTATGCTTACCTGGTTATGGGTATGATACGCCCAGGCGCCCCGGAAGAAGTGTTCCAGTGTCCGATTCGTAGGTGGATAATTATCCTCCCAGATCCTATACTCCGTCTCGGCGAGCTTCTTGCGATCAAACTCCTTCACCGTCCCTAGCCCCTCCTTCTTGACGCCCTTCAGTACCCTACCACCCACACTCTGGCCTTCAGCTCCATACTTCAAGATCTCCTCCGCCTTCTCCCCATCGTAGCCCTCCCATTCGTCGTCATGAGGAAACGCGTTCGGCTCCCCCTTAAACACAGCACTGTAGTCGCGTAGGCACGGCACGGGACAGGGTTTGTTGCCTTCGTAGTTCCACCATATAGGGTCGAAGAAGGAGGACTCGAGCATCTTGAGCTCAGAATTCTTCTTGTCCTTCACGGCCATGAGTCCAATCACCCGCGGGTGGAAGTTCATTCCCATGCGCACGCCTCCGCGGAGGAAATACGAACTCAGGGTTGTATTCGCGCCCAGTGACAGAACAGCGGTGTTATAGTCTTCAGGGTGAGGGTACTGGCCCCATCGCTCGGCGAACGCGTCGTTGGGGTTAATAAGCAAGGGCCTCATATCGCGCAACAGCGTGATGTCGACGTCGAAATACGCGCCGCCGTAGAGGTGAAGCACAACAAATCGGACCGCATCCGATACCGCCACCGGATAAGAAGTTTTCTGGTTTTCGTTAAGGACGAGCCACTCCTGGCCCTCGGCGTCTCGCACCAACCCATCTGCGAGGGCTACCTCACCCGCGGCATTGGGCTTGCCCGGATTGGAGTAGTAGACCCCACCATCCGCATAGTCGACCTTGGGGAGGGGTATCCGAGATGGGAATTTCCACTCCTTCAGGACGAGATCGCCCCGCTTGATCAAGGGAAGGAGGCGCTCAAAGATGGGGTCACGAGTCATCATCTGTGCGATCGCGTAGGGGTCCTTGTCGGAATCGATCCAGATCCACAGACGCGAGCAAGGCAGGTTCTGGGTGTAGAGGTAGGACTTGACGAAGAGCTCGAAGCGCCATGTTGCAGGGCCCGACCAGTACGCGTGGTGCGGTATGATTGGGCCGTGGCAGCTTCCTAGCGATTTCTTCGTGGCTGCTTTCGCCTTGGGGTATTTCGCGAGTGTGTTTCCGTTTCCGTCGGCATTGAGGTATGGGGCGTTCCTTGGAGATTTTGCGCTCGCTCGCTCCTGCTCTTCGGGGAGATAGAAGTAATCCTTCTCCTCCGAAACAAGATAGTCCAAGCAAGCCTTCCTGTTGTACATCTTGTCTAGCTTTTCATACGAGCCCCTACACGTCTCCACCAACTTTGTAATATCCGCCACCGTATCAACATCCGGTCTCGGCCCCAAGTAATCGTCCTTGAACTCGATATTGCTAACCGGTCTATTGAACCAGTTGGCATGCGGATTTATATTCTTCAGCTTCAGCGACACCGGCGGCAGCCCCGGCGAAAATATCACCCCCTTCGACTCCTCCTTCGGCTCCCCCGTCTTCAGCCGATGCTTAATCACATACTCTGCCGACGCAGCCCTGCCCGTCTGCACCACCTCCACAATCGTATATAGTGACGTATACACCAGCGCCGCAACGAGCAGGTTCCTCAACAGCGCGAAGAAGCCCTTCGCAAACGTGAAATCCGCCATGCCGCCCCGTCGTTATCGTGTGTTGTCGCCCCAGTGCGCGAGGGCGTCGTCGTCGTCGTCGTTGGTTGGGCTACCCCACCTTTCGTGATCGAGGGTTTGTGGAGACGGAAGCTGACGTCTAGGCTGGGGATTGTGCCATGTAGGAGCGGGTTGTCGTGTCTGCCGGTGTCGTGTATGGTGAAGGGACGAGATGGAAGTCACGAAGGAGTGGTCGGGAGGTGTGAAGCATGCAACTGCAAAACCATCCCCCCTTGGCCAAGGTGCTTGGTGTGAAGAGCCGACGTTGAAGGGTCCGCCCGCGCTAACCCCTGCGTTCGGGAGTGGTTGGTTGGTTCTCCGCGGGTGTCTACAAACGCGCGGTAAACTGGCGATAAATAGCAGATAATACAAAAAATAAGTCAAATCTCCAACAGAGCAAGTGGCACCTAGCGATAGTATTGTATAAATGGGAGCAAAGGGAGGTTTTTGCAGTTCAGCGTAAGGCTGACGACGTTGTGGGATCTCAGGAGCTGGGTTGATTGAGGGTTCGCTTTAGCCGGCTTAGGCAAGGTTTACGGGTGCGCAGCCGTCTAGCGCCGGTGTCTGCTGCGCCGCGCCCCATGTTTTGTACAGATGCAGGGGTCCACACGGCGGCTGTGACGGTTGACGGTTGTTATCACATACTTGTACAACAATCAACACAAACGCCGACGCCGATGCCGATGCCGATGCTGCTGCGGACGGTCACATAGAAGGATTCTTCAATATTTCATATTTGCCGCTGCAGAAACCAGCAGCAATGCTGAGGATAGCATGGACGCGCCAAGGATATCACCTCAGCAGGCCCACAAGCCGCCGCTGTCTATTCAGAAGAAGTAGAAGAAACGACTACTCCGTCCTCCACGAGCCAGTATTTGAGCGCGTCGTCGTCCCCTGCGGCGTC